>JANFCV010000492.1:0-96817 GCA_024500475.1 Phthorimaea operculella
GAAATACTATTTTTTTCACAGTTGGTTGTATTAATTTTAAGTTATTCACAAAAAACTGTTTTCCACCACTGACAGCACCATGTCAGCTTCAGATATTTTTTACTTCAGGTTATTTAGCATAGTATGAAAACAAATAATCATTTGCAAAACATTTTTTTGATTCGAAAGTATCTACAGCGCTCCATCTCCGCCGCCGGCATTAACTATTATTCCAAGCAAGTAGGTAACGTTTTTCCTTGTAATTTAATTTTTATTGATTTTCAAAACACTTTCTAATCAAAAAAACGTTTTGCAAATGATTATTTGTTTTCTTACTATGATAAATTACCTGAAGTAAAAAATATCTAAAACTGACCACAGATGATGGTGCTGTCAATGGTGCTGTCACCTTTACTTTTCCAACTCTAATTTCACCAAAAACTGTTTATTGTAAATAATTTAAAATTAATACAACCAACTGAGATAAAAATAGTATTTCCTATAGGTACAAATTAGGTACTAAATATGAACAGGGTCAAAGTTTGAAAATCTAAAACATAAGTACTTTTTCTTGTAATTTTTGAAATCGTCATAATGGCGGGACCAGCATTTTTCGACTATTTCTCAGACTTCCTTTGATATAATCAGAATCAAATAACGTTTTCTTTAGGTACAAAAAAAGGTACTAAATATACATATAACTGAATATCTTGTAGCAGAGCGCAAACTCTGCACGGACATCCTCTCTAAGCCACCCTCACATCTCCTGTTTTCGAATCATTTTATAACTTAAATTTGGAACACGGCACCGAAACGTCACCGTTCTTGGCTTTTTTTGACGCATTCAATTCTTGGGATCTATACAGAAAGGTCCAGATTTACTAATTTTATATAATAGTGCATAGTCCGATTTCTGTTTTATACTCACTGTTGAGTTGTGATAGTTCTGTTTTAAATCTTATATACCAAGTGAATCCACGTACCGTATTGGATTAACCACAGGAACCCGTAAAAGGTAATACATTTGCTATCAAATATTCACCCATTTATCTTCATACCATCATAACTAGGCACTAACCTGTACCTGTATTTTAGGGTTCCTATGCTTCAATAAAAAAGTGAGTTGAAGATAGAAGTCAATTTTATTATTTGTGGCCATCACGGCCATAATCTATCCAGATCCACCATTGTTCTTGGTCCCGCCATCTTGACGTCATAATGGCGGGACCAGAGTTTTTTTCAAATATCTTTTGATACTGAGGGGTACAATTTTTTTTACTTGAGGTACAAAATAGTACAAATTAGGTACTAAATCGGACAATATTTTAATCTAATATTTGAGATATGGTCCCGCCATCTTGACGCTAATGTGAATGGGCGGTCGGAAAACTTTTTCGTTTCCCACCATTGGCTCCATAGTAAAAGTTGTTCAGTTTGATGGTCTGATCATGCCTGCAAAGTTTTCGGTACACCGTCCCTAACAACCTGTATTTTCGCAAAACGATTCGTTCCTTTACGCCAAAAGATGGAGCTACTACTGCTGCAAAGCGGTCACTAACTCTGTGTTTAAGCGGGCTTTCCGTTGGTCTCAGATCCAGAGATCCTAGGCTCGTTTCTCGAGGGGTAGTAACAACCGTAATATTATTAATTTGTTCCTATTTTGGTTCGAACATTGTAGACAACCACTTGATTGTCCGAAAAGAAAGATAGTGCCGAGGTTCGGAAGGCACATGAAGCCATCGGTTCCGGTTACTGTTTATGACAACTGAGACGGCGGTCGTTAAAAAACCCATGCCAGAGTCAGAGGCCTACTAGTAGTAATAGGCGGCTTAAAAACTCTGACACCAGGATTTATTCGTTTATTTGTCGACATTAAGGGCCTTACCACAAAAAAGTTAGACCAGCGTTGAACGCGTGTCTAGCGTTTTTTTTGTATGAAGTTTTATTTTAAACACGTTGTGGTAAGGCCCTAAAGAGTCACTTTATTAAAATAGTCTTAATTTGCTTTTTCAGGTAAAATCTACGTATACCCAGACATGAAGATAGATGGCTCTCTCCTAAATTTGACCGTACTCGAGCGAACCCCCGTCGAAATATGCGACTATTTGGACGATAACAATAAACCTATTGCATTCAAAGACGCGTTCTTCTTTGACCCAGATGTCGATCCGTCTCAACCTACTAGACTCCCGCCTGCGAAAAAGATCAACAAAAAACAAACTTTAGCACAATCGAGATACTATAATGAAAGAAGAACGATACGAAGAAGATTACAAAAAAAAATGGAACAACTAGCTGCTGAAAGTAAAAAGACAGCGAATTCTGAGACGAACGAAATGGAAAGTCTGGTAAATTCGGAGTCAAATAAAATTAAAAGTGTGGTAAGTATGGAGAGAAATGAAATGGGACGCCTGGTAAATTCGGAGATGATTGAAATTAAAGGTCTGGTAAATGCAGACACAAATAAAATGGAATGTCTGGTAAATTTTGAGACAATTAAAAAAGAAAGTCTGATAAAGTCCGAGACAAATACAATGGAAAGTCTGATACATTTGGAGCCAAATAAATCGGAAAGTCTGGTAAAGAAGACAACTAAAACGGAATGTCTGGTAAAGGAAACAAATTTAATGAAAAGTATGCCTGATATCGGAGACATTATACAGGATCTGAATGAAGAAATCGTCGCTGGAAACAGTAGTTATAATACTGAAATGGAAACTAAAGAATTGATGGGACAACTCATAGAAAAAGATGATATCAGAGACATTAAAGAGGACATGAATGAAGAAATCGTCGCTGGAAACAGTAGAGATAATACTGAAATGGAAACTGAAGAATTGATGGGACAACTCATAGAAAAAGATGGAGAGTATTTTGTACTGGTCGACGGCGTATTGTACGCGTTAGAAAACGATTGCATGGAAAACGTAATTGCGACGGGTGAAACACAATCTGTGATTTTTCAGTGAACTTGTACCTTTCTCTTACTATATTATTATTACAAATAAATAATAATAATAAATAAACTTTGAGTTTTGTTTTATTTTGAAATAAGCATCCATATTATAATATATAAGACCACCATATAAACAATTTAAACATTGGGTAAGAAAATAACATCTTTATTATCCAAAGCAATTGACAAAATTACATAATTATCGTTTATTACTATAACGTAACCAACACGTACACACACATTGTATAGGAGGAACAATCTAACATTACAAACTAAAATCACTTTATATTTGGTAATATTTATCTTTGATGTTTATGACAAAAATTATCTTGACAAACTAAAGTCACTTTGTATTTGGGAATATTTTCTTTGGTTTTTATGATGATAACAATCTTAACAAACTAAAGTCACTTTGTATCTGGGAATGTTTATGACATAAACTATATTTACAAACTAAATTCACGAAACAAGTATATATGGCAAGTGTGGATGGAAACGTTGGAAGGGGAAGACCTAGACGGACGTACCTAGATCAAATCGGGGACGTTTTAAAGAAAGGCCAGGTCAAGAGTACCCTAAACCAACGAGCGTGCAAGAAAAGATTGATGAACGTTGAAGAAGCGAAAGAGGTTTGTCAGGATCGTAGCAAGTGGAAGGATGTAGTCTCTGCCTACCCCTCCGGGAAAGAGGCGTGATGTATGTATGTATGTAAATTCACTTTGTATTTGGGAATGTTTTCTTTGATGTTTATTACGAAAATTATCTTTACGGTTACTAAAGTCACTTTGTATTTGGGAATACTTTTCTTTGACGTTTATGTCGAAAACAAATCTTTACAAACTAAAGTCACTTTGTATTTAGGAATATTTTTCTTTGACGTTTATGACCAAAAGTATCTTTACAAACTAAAGTAATTTTGTATTTGTATTTGGGAATGTTTTTCTTTGATGATAAATACGGAAACCATATTTACAAACTAAAGTTACTTTGTATTTGGAAATGATTTTTTGACGTTTATGACAAAAACTATCTTTTACATCTTTTTCTGCAGGCGCTTGGCGCAAGTTAACATCTTCTCCGTAATAATTAATTTTTAAAATATCATATTGTGATTATACAAGGTGTTACAAAACTAACCAAAAAAAAGATTTTCTTTATTAAAATGCAATAATTGAATTTTCCCATCACTAGTGATCAGCTGATCAGGGCATGCACCTTTGTCAGTCGGCTAGTCCATAGATTATGAAATTTCAGACTGATAGTATGAGTAAAGCTTTTACCTACATCTCCGTAAATCCGATTACTTTTAATAACACTTTTTAACTGTTTGACAGAGATAACTTTTTATGAAAATAGTTTTATTAGATGAATTAAAATTATCTGTTTATCAAGATATTTTGAATCTACGTCAAGTTAATTGTATTAATTTTCATTTTAATTCACATACTTTAAAAAATAAGAATGGTTCGACCTACTCAATTTCGCAGAATAGCAACAGTTAAAAACACAATTATGTTGCGGTAGCTGATTAATTTTGAACTTACCTAATGACGTATCTACTGCTTTTAATCTTTGCTTTTATTCTTAAAAGTACCAGGACGGGAGTTTCGCGCCATTTTTTAGGCCACGCCCAAAATAAATTGACATAATTCGGTGTGGGTTCCGTGCGTGATTTCGTACTTTATTTCGTTTGATTCCCGTTGTTGCCATGTGTGTGATGTGACGAATAGCACCACCATCACCCAATTCTACCTTTGCGTGGGTGTCGTAAAAGCGGCTAAGGGATAATCATCTTGTACTGCGTTCGCCAATCCGCCTGTCAAGCGTGGTGAGTATGTCCACCAGTGGGCTGTTTTGGTTGTTAAGGTAAGATAATCTACATCCAGAACTTTGATACACTGTAGCAATTGGGTATGGTGAGCGCAGTGCAAGATAATGTCGTTGGAACCACGTTGGACGAGCGCAGATCAGCCCACACTATGCTGTGCGGTGGCTTAGAATAGCATCACCACCCTATGTGTACCCGTGTGAACGCAACTAAGATGAACCTAGGAATTGAGCAGTGCAGCAGTGTTTCCTGCGACACTGTCATGCACTGCGCTCGCCATGCCCATTGGTTTCCGCTTGTTGAGTACCAGGAATGCATAGGTATTAACAGTTGCTATTAGTTAAGGGTTCGCATTTAATTTCAATGAACCTAATTTACTTCCAATCGGTTTTCTCTTTCTCACACTTTCGCGAATATGTTTTGTTTTTACGCGGGTTCCGTATTGAGTATTTTTTAAATGATCGATTTATTAACCTTGAAAAGGAAGTTCTGCTAAAACCGTGCACAACTCACTTGGATGGTTGGTTTTTCACTAATACCAACGACCGATGTGGCGCAGTGGTAAGTGCGTCGCGTTCCGAGTTCGATTCCCGGTGGGACACTCACAAAGTTAATTTATCAATTTGTTAATCCGTTCCCAGTCTGACTAGGACACTGCGGGCTGAACCACCTGATTGTCCGAAATAAAAAAGCTGGTTCCGTGCTTCGGAGGGCACGTAAAGCCGTCAATCCTGTTTGCTGTCTTACTCAGACGGCGATCGTTACCCAACCATGTCAGAAGCCAGCTACTACTACGACAGAAAAAAACGTGTGGGACGCCGAGTCATCTAACGACCCGATGAACCCTGTTGTCAGGTTTTTAGCTTAACTTGCCCTTCGAAGCACGGAGCAAGCGCTCAGACCACTAGATAGAAGAAAATAATTGTCGGATTACCAGGCGAACAGAAATGTTACGCAGGTGTATTAAACTAAAGATATCCTTTAACAATCGAACCCTAAAAAATTGCAAAATAAGTTGACCAATAGAAAGCAGCGAGTTGCACCCCTATTGGTTGCGCGGCGCGGGCGCAAAGATACTCAAAGGCGCCGCCGCGATGACCTTTGCCCCGCCCCATAGTCCGTGGGCCCATACAGGAACAATTTACGTCATATCGTATGGCAGCAGGTTGAAAAAGTTAAGCTAAGCAAGAATCAGAAGAATTTCAACCCGGAATTGTCCGGAAATTGAAATATGACTGTGACTTCCGGTGTGATTTTGAGTACGTCATGTGACATCGTTACGAAACTCATGTCATCATTTAGCGCTTCATTAGTTAAGAAAATAAACATACCTAGGTCTGCCTGTCCTAAAATGACAAAGTATTTGGCAGACGGTGCTAAAAAGTTTTCTCTCTTTGTGTGGGAGTCTTCCAACGACCCGATTAACCCTGGTGTCAAATTTTTTCTCTACCGCCTACTACAAGTGCTACTTAGCAGCAGGCAAGCAGGCCTCTGACATGGTTACGTAACGACTGTCGTCTAAGTTATCTTTTCAGAGACAGCAATCGCGACCAATGGCGTAACGTGCCCTCCGAAACGCGGAAACATCTTTCTTTTCGGATAACTATGACTCGGATGACTGGGAATAACTTCACAAAGTGATAAATATCAACTTCCTGAGTGACCAATCGAGAACCGAACACAGATCCTTTTGCGGCGCACAGGCACTAACACTGCGCCACATCAGCCGTCATCTTTCAGGCCTGCTGCCATGTCTCTTTTTGATGTCATATCATATCATAATCATAATCGTAGGCAGTTGGATGGACTGGGCCCACGGACTACTAGCCCCACCCTTACGAGAGCGGGTTTCGTTTGTGGTTCGATAGTCGATCGAAGGCATTCGCGCGCGAATGTAATCAATAAATTAATTTTCGGATTTCGTAGTTTTTTTTGCTAGAATGGCTCGATATTTTGACTCTGAGTATTAATGATAGATACCTAAGATAAATGATGTGTATGGGGCATAGGGATGGCACTTGAAATCAGGATCGTGTGCTGTCTCGTCTCGGCGAACTTTACCTATTCGATGACCGGCTTGAGCAGTGACAGTGAGGTACCTACCTATCATCGCGTACCGATTCTTTCTAGCAGACGGCGACACGCTTCGGCTTGTGCAACAAACTCGGTAAACAAATTTGTGAACCAGTTTCTAGTGTGATGTTTAGTGTAAACATTTTTTAATTCACTGAAAGGATTGTGTGCCAAGTGAACATAAAACTCGGTAAGTTCTTAGTTTATTTTTCCACTAACTGCTTGTTCTTCTTTCAATAGGTTACACGTTTCCTAGTAAGACGAGTTGCTAATGTTATTTTCTCACAATAGGAAAAACGTTTAGGAAAAACCAGTTAAGCTAGGTACATTTACGTAAACCCGACCCAAACAGCCAGCCAGGGCCAACCGTATGGTGGCGGACGTGGCGGTTAATCCACCACAAAAGCATTCCCAATGAGGGTTGACGTCAGGCAGGCGGCCGGTCGTTAAATTAAACCAAATCCTTTTGCAACACGATTTCGTGTTCAACAAAACGTGTTGCGCCGACATCAAGTAATTGGGATAAAGGCAGGAAGATGATGATGAATTACGTAAAACAATCTTGTTGGGAAATGACTCCTGGTAGGTAAAGGAGGTGACATTGTTTACTTTCCGAATGGGCGCGGCTTAGGGGTGGCGAGAAATATCTCCTGGTAAGTGTAATGAACTTGAAATTGTAATGATTAGTGATGGGACACAATTATTATTTTTTATTAAAATTTATTCAAAATAATAAGTTTTTATGATTTTCAAACATGACATTACGGCTTTTATTTTCTTGTGTATAGACTCTTTACAACTGACCCCTCAACACCCTTTCAGCTTTATTGGTTGTTTTGTAACACGTTGTATTTACAAAAAATTGTGTGAATTATGTTTGGAATTACTCAATTCACCTGTGAAATCGTTAGTGACAGTTTTCCTGCACGCATTGTGTAAATCTATTAAGTGTTATTGTTCGGACAGTGTTTACAATAACAAAGGATTTGTTGGGACAGTGATGGAACCGCAGCGGGAAGGACTTTGAAGAAAATGCAGGATGAAGTTAAACTATAATAATTTATTAAACGTAACATAGTTTCGATGTGTGAAAGCTATGTTACAATTTAAACTTAGTCTAACATTATAACTAAGAACTAGCCTAGGCGACTTTGCCTTCTATGTATGAAGACAGAAGTGCTGGTTCGATGCTGAAGCCCGGCTTTATACTGGTCTTCAGCTGTAGTCTTGGAGGGGTCGAACTGTAGACTCAGCATTTCGTGTGATGGCCATCCGTGGTCAGCTTGAATCTGCACGTGGATGGAATCGGCAGATTCATCTCTCCTTGGGCACGTTCTTCCGCCTGCATTCCAGTGTCTCGAGCCGTAATCTACCATACATGAACATGTTTGCATGTAGGTAGAATGATCACGTCCAAAAAGTTTAAGTCGGCAGCGTCTGCGAGATTAGGGACTTCCGCATAGCTCGTACATAACATCTCCACCCGCAGATCAGCAACTATTTTCCAACGTTTAGTGAAAATGTTGCTGGAGGTTTCCCTGGGGTAAGATGTTCTTCTGCTCTCCTGAAATCTGTTCTGATTCTGTCGTCTCTATGTCGATCCATGATGGGTGTGGGTTGATACAGCAGCGATTGCTTCTCGATGACTTCGTTTCGTACTGGATATTGCTGTCTTCTAACGGCCGACCTTGATCTTCTTCCAGGATCATAATGGGGGTAGGCAGCGATGTCGTCACAGTTGTTATAGGCTAGTTAGTCATCTTGAACTTATATTGGTCGGTGTTAGGTATGTAATCCTTTTCGAGATGGTGTCAGCTTCTCAATTTCGGGCATTCTGCCTTATTCTGTACACGAACAAATTCTCTATAGTTGCTATCAAGGGATAGGAAGGAATGAGGATTTGGTGGTTCTAATAGGAATATTGGAAAGTCTAAATAAATTTAAATAATCTATAAGGGAATACTAAATTACTCGATTTCCAAATGACATATTACCTACCTATCAGTGGCGAAGGGTCTATACATGCCGATTCCTATCGGCTTCCCTTTCAGAATTTACGAATCCATACTGTCCATACTCTCACATCAATCTACTTTCATTTAGTATTTTTTTCTGCTCCGGCCTACCTTCGTTAAAATGCCACCATTCGCCACTGCTACCTATCCAAATAATAATGTTCAACAAATTTCCTAACTACCTTTTCCTATCCACCTATATTAAATTATTCTAAGTTGGCCACATAGACTATACTTTTATCATATCGTTTATGCCCCTTTAAAGTTGAACAGTTTCTATTATATTTTAAACTCGTAATACCTACATGATAAATTATACCTATCATAGAATGCGCGATGCAACTATAATAGATTAGCTTAGCGAAGCTTTTTCCTTAAAGAATTAATATCTATCTAAGTATCTATTCTATCCATAGGTGCCCGATGCACGCATGAAATCTCTAAATACTCATCTAATACAAAAGTACATATTCTGCAACTTTCATTCAGTGCTCAATGCACGTGGAAAATTGCGCAGAATATTAATTATTTTATTAAATAACATAACCTAGCAGCCAATGTCATTCATTCATTACGTTACCTACCTAATGTAACGATTTTAGCTAACATTGCACATTTTGCACGATGCAATACCTAAGTCCTAACCTAGTGCAATAATTTACTGCTGATTCGCGATTGAACAGCTAAGTTATAAAATATTGCTGTTATAAAATTTATCCTAATATATTATGAGAAGGGTGATGGGGTCTCCTTCAACCCTCAAACGAAAGCCTGCGTATTATTTTATTGCAGGGTACGTTTGACCTCAATTCTTTGTAACTTGTAAAGCTACACAAATTAAAACTATAATCCCTACCTAATAGCTAATTCACGCTGAGTCAGCTCGATGCAGTCTCGCGATATTTAATTAACTAAGTACATAGGAACAGGGACAGTAAAAAAAAAGGAATGACTTAGATAAAAGGGAAGCAACACGAGAACAGTTCAAGTGTACTTACATGGTTATCCTTCATCTCTGGTTTCCTCGTGAATCAATGTCTGGATTCCTCCTTCCCACAGAGTCCCGTAGATTCTAGCACTCCAAGGCGGCGACGTAGTCCGCCCAGGCGGCTTCCCGAACACGAACATGGTTGTCCTTAAAGCTCGTAGAAGTCCTGTGAGTGCTTACCGACTGCGCCAGTGATGGAACCGCAGCGGGAAGGACTTTGAAGAAAATGCAGGATGAAGTTAAACTATAATAATTTATTAAACGTAACATAGTTTCGATGTGTGAAAGCTATGTTACAATTTAAACTTAGTCTAACATTATAACTAAGAACTAGCCTAGGCGACTTTGCCTTCTATGTATGAAGACAGAAGTGCTGGTTCGATGCTGAAGCCCGGCTTTATACTGGTCTTCAGCTGTAGTCTTGGAGGGGTCGAACTGTAGACTCAGCATTTCGTGTGATGGCCATCCGTGGTCAGCTTGAATCTGCACGTGGATGGAATCGGCAGATTCATCTCTCCTTGGGCACGTTCTTCCGCCTGCATTCCAGTGTCTCGAGCCGTAATCTACCATACATGAACATGTTTGCATGTAGGTAGAATGATCACGTCCAAAAAGTTTAAGTCGGCAGCGTCTGCGAGATTAGGGACTTCCGCATAGCTCGTACATAACAGGACCAAAAACATAAAAACAATACACAGTGAGTACAAAAACACGTTAAAGTGAACAGTTTTTCATCGTAACAATTCATATTTTAGTGCTAAATACTAAAATAATCAGTGCTACAACTTGAGCAATTACGTTCATTATTGCCGATTCATCCACCAAGTACAATTCGAGAAGAGCGCCTGGAATTTGCTAACAGGCAAAATAACGCAAAGTCACTTTGATTGTATTTGGGAATGTTTTTCTTTGATGATAAATACGGAAACCATATTTACGGGATATTTACAAACTAAAGTTACTTTGTATTTGGAAATGATTTTTTGACGTTTATGACAAAAACTATCTTTACAAACTAAAGTCACTTTGTATTTGAGAATATTTTTCTGTGATGTTTAAGACGAAAAACATCATTCATTACAAACTAAAGTCACTTTGTATTTGGGAATGTTTTTCTTTGATGTTTAAGACGAAAAACATCATTCATTACAAACTAAAGTCACTTTGTATTTGGGAATGTTTTTCTTTGATGTTTAAGACGAAAAACATCATTCATTACAAACTAAAGTCACTTTGTATTTGGGAATGTTTTTCTTTTATATTTATGATGAAAACTATCTTTACAAACTAAAGTCACTTTGTATTTGGGAATGTTTTTCTTTTATATTTATGATGAAAACTATCTTTACAACCTAAAATCACTTTTAAAGTCTGTCTCTTTTTGGGAGTCAGGTCATTTATCTTACCACTTAAACCCTACAGGGAGGGTATTATACTAAATAATACTCTTTGGAAGCCCTTATCAAAACACTCTGAATTGTCAGTCTCGTCGTCTTCAGTCACAAATATTTATCTGCCGTATTGGCATCGTTATCAACAAAAATATATTACCTAAAAATATGATACAATCTTATCTAATACCCCAAAAATCTTAAAGTTACTTTAAAACTAAAATCTGTCATCGTATATCAGTATCACTAAGACGCGAAGTTTTCATTTTCAGTTTTACTACTTTTTTGACTACTTATGATTATAAACCTTTGACCTAACACCCAGCGTCTTTATTTTAAGTACCATTCTTTATTTCAGTCTGATTAGTTTTTGTGTTCTTTGTTTTATCAAAGTAGTAACATTAATACTAAACTGTGCGAGTCTTTCCTTTAAAAAATCGTTGTCAGTCTTATATCTACGTTCTTTTTAACAGTTTTACTATCTTAATTTTCAAAGACTTAAGAATGACAAGTTTAAGAACTAGATTCTGCACTCTGCAGCTTTATCAATAGCACCATTATCTGCAGAATGTTCAGGAAGATTTCCAGCGGGGTTATTTAAGTCATTTTCTTAGTTATTCATATCATACTTGGGTTTGGATTATTTTCATCTAGTTCTGTGTCCACTTCAAAAGACAGCCTTGTAACGTTAACTGACTTCTATACAGAATTATGTATGACTATGCATTTCATTTCACTCGCGTCATATTTTCCGTGTTTTTATTTTTATTCTTGCAAAGTAATTCCTTTGTTTTTTGATTGTGTCATTAGCGTGTTTGATATTTGTAACGTTATTAGCTGAATTACTTTGATCAGGTTTCGAAACTAAAATTTTAAGATTTCCCCTATGGTTCCACCCATTAACGTGCTCTTTGATGTTCGAAGCATTATTTGGAATTTTCATTCTACATAAGTTGCAATACCCATCTTTTACATAACTATCAACTTCGTTAGCTAGTTGTTTAACCTCAGCTCCAGATGTAATATATTTAACTATGTGATTTTCTGTCTTTGCTGTGTTATCGGTTGGTCTATTAGAAGTTTGTGCGTTTGTCAATATTGGTTCATTGGTTGCCAAAGATTGAAGATACCTATGGTTCCTTCCATTAACATGTTCCTTTATATTCGAAATATTATCTGTTACTTTCACATTGCATAAAACGCACTTTCCTTTTTTGATGTGAATATCGATATTATTGGTATTGTTGGTTGCAATAGTTTGGTTTTTCACTTGTGTCGAAGTATTTCCAATTATATGAGACTTGTTACTTCCAGAAACATTTTGTTTTCCTTGTACATCAGCTGCCATCGGGCGATTTTCTTTTGTACTCCCTTTTAATAATTTAAGCTTTTCATTGTGCTCTTTTCCTTTTAAATGTCTAATAATTTTCAGCGTTGTATGCGGAATGGCAACTTTGCACACCAGACAAACTCCATTTTCAACATAATTCCTAACAGGAGTTGTAAGTTGTTGACATCCTGTGGGTACACTTTGTGTTTTTATTTTATCTGATTTCTTGCCCTGAAGTTGTGGTTTATCCGCAGTTTTGGTTTCAGATGGAGCAGCCTGTTCATTATTAATCGGTTGTTCAATATTTGACGCTTTGGATACAAATAAATTAGAATTTTCGCATTCATTATTATTTTCAATTTTCTTGGTATTCTTTTGTGGGATTTCATCGTATTCAAATTCTTTTTTATGATGCTTACTTAGCGAAACTTCATGTTTTGATATGGCTTTCAATATGGCTTGATAATCGCAGATAGCTCTAACCACGTCTTCACAAACTGGTTTCAAGTTGTCTTTACTTTCGTATAGCTTGGCCAAGGATTGGAGTAGTTTTTGGTGTAACACGGCCGAAGAGTGTTGTTCAGTTTGTTTGTGTGTGGTTCGCTTAGATAATGCAACGGCGGAGCTGCAGGGGGGGCAGAAGTATATAGTGGTGCGGGGGGGAGGGGGTGCCACGGGAGTGGCCAGCGCCATCTGTTGACATAAAACAAAACAAAATGAACTTAAAATACTTTTCTCTTCTCTATATCGTATTGATGCGTGGATTCCGGGACTCAAGTCTGCTATATTAATCATGTCAGCGATATACAACTGACATTCCTTTGCCACTGTGGTTATTCTATAGGTACTAAAAACTGTTAGTAGAATACGAAACTACCGACATGCAACTGAAACGGTTTTTATTTAACAGACTTCGGACCATGGTACGATTTAAAATTCGTTATTAGGTGCGTCCACATAGGGTGAGCAGCCTTAGGGCGTTTGTCCACCACCGCCGCCGTCAGCGTCATGTCAATGAGAACGAGATTATTTCGGGCCAAGTTTAGTATAAAGCAAGGTATGAAGTGACGACGGCGACATGACGGATGTGCGGTGGACACGCGGCTAAGTAAATGTATGTACCGCTACTTCGACGCCGTCATCTCGTTCTCGGTGACGTGACGGTGACGGCGGCGGTGGACAAACGCCCTTAGATGCTCAATGCCTCGCGTCGCGACGCATTCGTCGTAAATTGACGGCTGAATACTCAAATTGACATACTGCGCGGTCAATTCAATTCAATTTTATTCATGAACAATTTTTACAATTGTGTTTGAATTATAGATAATACAATTACAATAATACATTAAATATCCGTTTTTACAATTAAAATACCCAAATATGAAACATAATCATCAAAAATAAAATAAAATAAAATTATGTTAAAGAATTATAAAATTACAATCACAATAAAATAAAACAATAATGATAATTAATTACACAAATATCCTCAAATAATAACAGATGTCATTGATTTTATTTAAATACCTAAGTTAATCCTAAAAATCATCCACACAATACAAGTTTTTCTCCAAAAGAAGTGCTTTTAATTTACTTTTAAACATGTTAAGATGGGGAACCACAATGCACGACGTACTCAATGTACAGCAGGTTAAAGCACGGCAGCGTATTGTACAGCAGATCATTGTACAACGTGATGGATGGATGGTCTTGAAATACGGGCCCGGACCGATAATGTACAGGGGTGGAAATGGAATCAAAACAAATGACGTCACAGCGGATATAGTGATGTGACAGTGTTGACTTTGATCGACTTATCGATTCATTATTCGAACATGACATGCAAGGTAACCCACAGAGGGGACGGGGCGAAGCCCCAAAGGGGTTTGGGGCGCAGCCCCCCGCAATAAAAAAACTATATTTAACACAAATCCGACACAGTAGGTTAGGTTAGGTTAGAACAGTGACCCCCTGGAGCGAACGAAGTGAGCGACCAAGCTTACTAAAGAATATATTTAATATAAAAACAATATCGATTAAATAAGAAATGCATATAATATTATCGATCTAGTCACATCACTATTCTACCACAACACGTGATGTCTCCGCTCATCATGTCGTGCAATCCACCCCCGTGCACTTTCGGTACGGGGTGATGGATGGCGACATTGTTTTGATTCCATCCACCATGTCGTGCTCCATCACGTCGTACATTCCTCTGACGGCCAATATTATGCTGTACAATACTATGTTGTACAATGTAGGGACTCGTTAAGATTACTTATAGTCTTTAGCTCTGTAGGCATCTTGTTAAATAACTTTACAGCTTGCACACGAGGGCAGTGTGCAACTACTGCGAGACCTGGCACAAAGATATTCTTCAAGTCTTTTCGTCTACTCTTTTTTCGTATTTCCGCTTCCTGATCTGTTTCAAAGGTATGTCTTCGCTTTATAAAACCTGTGAGCACAACTAATACGTATAGACTTGGTAATGTTAAAATTTTTAAAGACTTAAAGTATTCCTTACAAGATTCCCATGGCGGTATTCTAGCGATGGTCCTTATGGCTCGTTTTTGGATTATGAATGCTTTTTCCATATTATATTTGTAACTATTACCCCAGAAAGCAATGCTATATCGGAATTTTGATTCTATTAAAGCAAAATAGACAGTTCTTAATTGTTCCGTAGTAAGGACATCACGCAGACTGCGAAGCGCATAGCAAGAGGAACTTACAGAGTTCTCAATATACGCAACTTCTGATTTCCAATTGAGTAGGTCATCGATATGTACGCCTAAAAACTTTGTTTCTCTCACATTTTCAATACGCTCACCATTTAAGTGCGCTGCTATAGTATCCCTAGAACGAGACGTTGTCTTGAAGAGCAGAATATTTGTCTTGCTAGAGTTAAGCATCAATTGATTAGCCATAAACCAAGAATTAAATTTGGCAAGTGCTTTATTTACATTTAAATTTAGTTGGTTCAAACTGTCTGCAATTAAAATGGCATTAGTATCGTCTGCGAAATTAGTTATTTCAATGTTATTTATATGAACCTCGCTATCGATATCATTATTATACATATGGTAGATAAGATCATTTATAAAAATTATAAAAAATATAGGCCCCAGCACCGATCCTTGAGGGACTCCCCTAGTTATTTTTAGTATTTTGGAAGTATGTGCTACTTCGTGACCCTTATATACCTCCGTGATATTACTCTAACTTTTTAATTAAAAGATCATGACAAACGGTATCAAATGCAGCACTGAGATCTAGGAATATCCCACATACCTTCTTTTTGCCATTGAGCCCGCTTATAATGTCGTCCCAAAGAGTGTCGATAGCATCACTAGTACCTATCCCGTTTTGAAACCCGAACTGTCTTTTATGTAGTACTTGGCAGCAATTTAGATGTGAAACCAGTTGAAGCTTTAAGAGTTTTTCAAAGATTTTTGATAGTATTGGTAGAAGGGATATCGGCCTGTAATTTTTCGGATCAGATGCATTGTGTTTCTTATACACCGGCAAGATTTTGGCTATTTTAAGTTGGTCCGGAAAAATGCTGTCTTTAATGCACAGATTATAGAAATGGGCCAGAGGATCTGCTAGCACGTCAATATTTTCCTTTAAAATAGTAATTGGGATGTCATCATACCCAGAGGAATGTTTTGGTTTCATTTGCTTAACAATTTTTTCAATCTCGTATCCGTTAGTTTGTCTGCAGGTCATGTTTTTTTCTACTCTTTTTGTACTTCTCCGTAACAAGTTAATCGATTCATTTACATTCACTCTGTTTCCATCTGTTCCATGATCAAAATGCGTATTAAATATTTCAACAATACGTTTTGGATTGAGAATAACTTCATTATTCATTTTAAGTGTAAGCGGTTTTATCTCAGTTGGGCCTTTTTTATTATGTTTATTAACAATTTTCCAAATACCTTTTGATGAGTTACCTACGCTTTTAATTTCTGATTGAACTGCTTTAGATCTTGCACTCTTCATCACCTTTCTATAAATTCTGAGATAAGTGCTTTTATAGTTCACAATAGATTTATGGATTTGGTTATTATTCACAGTGGATAATACACGCTTTAACTTACTCGACTGTCGTATTCCCTTTGTTATCCACTTAATAGTGTTACGCTTTTTTAAATTAATTTTTGATTTACCCTTTTTGAAGCATTGATTAAATATATTTCTAAATGTACTAATGAATGAATTTATGCCCATGTTTAGCCAGTCTACTTTACCTATTTCCTGTCGAAATAAAACTTTGTTGCGTCTGGTAAATTTCCTCTGAAGCCTGAAAATAGTATGTTCTACACACCCTTTCTCACATTGATGTTCTAGCCGAAATTGACTTAATAGAGCTGCATGACCATCAGAGTGTCCATTGTGTTGCACATCGACGTTACCTTCTACCTCTTCTTCCGTTAAGTTGGTTAGTACATTGTCAATACAAGATTTCGAGTCATTTCGTATGAAGGTCACAGAAGTAACAAGATGCCTAAAATTGTAGCTACGAAGCAAACTTGTGAATTTATCTTTACTTGGATGATCTATTTCAGGAAGCAAATTTACATTAAAGTCACCAAGGATGACGCACTTCTTTTTGAAAAAGTTTTGTAGTAATAATTCAAGTCTTTCCAAGAACTTATCAAACAATTCATTATTCTGATAACAACAAAATATGTTCAAGTTACTGTCAACATCTCTCACGCCACAGACTTCAAAGCAGTCTACCATAGAATATTTCTTACAATCAACAGGCATTGACTTCCTACCATTTTCAGACATAATTAGGGAGCCTCCACGTGTTTTGTTTTTCCTAGAGTAGCTAGACATTATCTCATAATTTTCGAAGTATAACATACCCATCGCCTGGTGGTTAAGAAAATGTTCACACAAGCAGACGTAATGCGGTTTTGACTCCAATAACTCTAAGTAGACTTCATATTGGTCCCTTTTTGAAGTGATTCCGCACACATTTTGAAAAATTATGTTAATTTGGGACAGTGTACCTGTTAAACCCTGTATAAAGTCGGAACCATTTATGCTAGCTACGGGATAATAGTTTCCCATACTCGAGGCCCTAAAAAAGTGCTCTCACGCATTGACTGTTCTTTTTGTTCTTCAGAGTTTGCGTCAAGGTCGTGAAGCCCTTGTATAGTCCTGTTCATAGTGAAATCCTTTTCGAAACTTAGATAATCAATTTCAATGTTTATTTTAGATGCTAATAACCTTAGCGAATGTCTATGTGTTATAAATTTCGAATTACAATTAAGTAACGTACAATTCTCCCATTTTTTTGCAAGTAAGTGTAATTTAGAATTGATATCATTAATATTGAAGCATTGATTTGATGGCACATTTAGTAAAAATATTTTAATGTCATTGAATTTACATAATATGTCAGACAAATTAGAGAATAAGTTAAATGGATTTTCGTCATTACAGCCTGCTGAAATTATAAGTATGTCCTCCTTTGTTATATTTTGACGTAAGTTGTGTAGGTAGCGTCGTATCTCGGCACTTGGTGCGAAGGATTTGACCATGCTAGAGATAGTGTAATTATTTCTACTTTTCCCAGTTGTTCTCTCTACCAGTTTCAATGCTAAGCCTCGTACTTGTTGGTCCCCCACGATGTAGATGTGGTTTTTTTTCTGAAATATGGGTTTTTCTGTCTCATTAGTCTTATTTTGGTGATTATTCAGATTTCTCGTGTTTCTGCTCGGCTCAAATATTGTATCAGTAGAGTTTGCAAAGCTTTCGAGAGAAATAACACTGTGTTTCTTTTTTGTTTTTTTCGTAGGGCGAGTAGGAGGACAGTTACATACTCGTTTTAAGTTGTTTATTTTACGATCTCTATCTGACAACGATTTTTTTAGGGCGCTGTTTTCTAGAAGCAACTCCTCTATCGCTTTGTCAGCTGCATCCAATTTCTCTTGTAGACATGTAATCATTTTCTTGAGATCCTGGTAGTCTTCTGTCCGAAATGAGTAAATGTTAGGACAGCTCCTGTTCAAATTATTTTCCACAGATAATGTACACATATCCTCATCCTCGTCATCAGAAATTGTATCAGAAAGGGACTCAAAATGGTTTGAGGTAGGAATATTAATTTGAGTTTTCTGTCTAATCGTTACATTCTCTATTACAGGCGTCGATGCGGTCATCTTAGTATCGGTGAGGACTACTTTGTGCGTAGAGTTTGCTGATTTATTTATTGTGGCTGTTATAGTAGTAGTAGGTATGCTGTGCTCAGGAGATGAACTCGCGCTACCATGATTTAAGGACATAGCACAATCCTGCAAATGCGGCGAGACTGCTGGCCCGGTTACAAACTTGATGGATGACGTGCTTTCTTCGAGGTTTGTGGAAGTCGACGCACGCCCTAGAACCGTATGTTCTTCCGCCTGCAATATTATTGACTTCGGAGGATGCTTTGGAGAATCTGATGATGGTTTGTTTGTTGTTGAAATTCTATTGACTAAATTATTGTTTTTATTTGATGTTGGAACTGGTTGATTACCAATTTTCGTTATTTGAGGTGAAATTCTGTTTTTGTAGACATGCTCGGCACTTCAAGTTTTCTCTTTTGGTTTTGTCCATTAATGTGAATAACTTTTCCGAACATCCCATACATTCAAAATGAAAACTTAGCCCGCATTGTTTACACTGCGCAGGATTTTTATGTTTAATGACATATTTACATTTACCACACAACACAACTGCCACCTTGTGTCGTTTCAAAGTTCCTCTGAGAGATGATGGTTCCATGACGATAAGGTTGTATGATTTGTTGACGATCTTATTGTATGTTAGAATACGCTACAGATGTCGCCTCTAAATACAAATTCTCCTAATAAAATCGAAACAAGAAAAATTTGTCTTTTTGCATGTTCGGCTGAGATTTGAACTCGTGTCTTCCGCTAGGCGCAAAAATTCTTGACGCGTCAGACCGCTATACCACGAGGACAGTTGAGTTGACAGTCGAAATAAGCGTTCATAATAGTGTCTATGTGTCTTATCTATCACTGATGGATGACGTATCGTAGAAAACCTGTTGTGGTTGTTTGTAGGTCAGCTGATCGTCAGCTGGCTTACCGCTAGAGTCCAAAGTTCACTTTTGAGTTTGAATAATAAAACGGTTCTTGTATTGGGTTATTATCAGATAATTTGCTCAATAGACACTTTTTAAATCATGTTATCGATTCACTTTCATAACACTGATAAATATCACTTGTTCACCATGACATATTGTTCCTTTCATGTTAAAAACTGCACCAAACTGATTTAATATCTCGTAACGTTACATTTGTTGTAATTTGAAGAATAGTTAAGCAAAATAGTCACAAACGTTTTCACTCATGAATTGGAATTGTACGATCATATCTAAACGATTAAATTTACTAGAAACGTGATAATTATATTTTATAATAATTTAAGATACTCTGACTAATGTTTACGCGACGGCAGCGCCATCTCTCGATCATCTCGCTGTGGACATGATGGTGATGTGACAGCCTACAGATGTAAATCAACCGGTTTAAAACGTTTAAAACCAAATTTCGCGGTTTAAAACCTGAAATCAACCGTTTTCAACCGTTTAAAACTCGCCTACAAAAAAAAAAGTTCTGTGTTTTACATACACATACATACATACACAAATCACGCCTTTATCCCTTGCGGGGTAGGCAGAGCGTAAACAGCCGTAGGTACCTACAATACAGCCGCTATCGCCACGTCTGACTAATATTTCAGGGCCGTTGTAGAAAAATCGTGCCGAAATGCAAAAAAATTTTTGCCGAGTAGGTACTTAGGTATGAATTTTTGTATGGAACATCCAAATTATTAATATAACCCTGTATATACAAAATTCGGTGTTTCCAACGATTTTACACTGACTTGCTCATCATAGGTTACCTACGCTCGGGCCTCGGAGCGACAAACTAGGTAATAAACCCGCAAAATCACATCATTAATCCATTTCAGTGATCCTTACCTTTGTAATATTACGAAAATGTATTAAAATCAATAAAACATTGTTATCAACCATCCGCCGTTTTAAACCGAAAAAAACGGTTGTTTATGATTTAAAACGGTTTTTTTCGTTTAAAACGATTTGGTTGAATTGGTTTTAAACCGGGCTTACATCTATATGACAGCCGATGTGGCGCAGTTTAGTACGACTGCCTGCGACGCAGAAGGTTCCGGGTTCAATTTCCGGCGGAAATTTCTTCCCAGTCTGGTTAGGACATTGCAGGCTGAACCACCTGATTGTCCGAAAAGTAATATGATTCCGTGCTTCGGATGGGCACGTTAAGCCGTCGGTCCCGGTTGTCCCGGTCGTTATATAACCATGTCAGAGGCTACTTGAAGAAGACGGATGAAAAACTCTGATACCTGAGATCATCAGGTCGTTGGACGGCTTGGTGTCCCAATCGAAGAAGAAGAAGAAGCTGTGGATATGCCCTAGTCAACTAAGTGCTCAGTCGTAAACCTAAGGCTGCTCGCGCAGCACCTTATCAAAAAGACAATTACCTGTTTCACGCGACTCAGACTAGTTTGTGCAATGGCTTGGTTTGCTTGGTGTACGGCGCTGGTTGTATGGCGATGCCAGTACGATAAACATACATCTACTCCACATATGGGACACACATGAGTTGATGCATTTTCTGTAATAAAAAAATAAGGCTTTTAAGTTGTATGAAAATTACTACTTGTAAGGAGAATAACGAAGCAAGTGCTTCACAATTTCGCCGCCTCGGATAGAGCCTACCGTGGTGTAGGGGAAAGTGGTATAAGACGGGGTAGGTGGGTAAGACGGGGACCCGCAAAAAAAGCATGTTCTAAACATGCTCTGAAAATACTACTTACACCATCTTACGGCCTTTTGAGCAAGTTATTGATTGCCGCAAGCCCTATGGAGGAAAGTGCAGCCATTGTGATTTTATAAGCAATTTAATGATTTTAACACTTTCAATGTAATATATGGGTAATTTAACTACGTAACTGCATAAAATTCGTGACGGATAGAACTGGCGCAATTTTTTTTTCACAGAACAAATATATTTTACTATTTATTGAGCAATTTTCCTACATGGCAGCTCTTGATACATAACCACGAAAAAAATATTTATTTTTTAGTTGTCGTTTGGGGCACGATGGGGTACCCCCTTTCTCATAACATGCGTACACCTGTGGACTCTGTTAATAGGTGTGAAGGTTTTACGGACAAATTATGATGAGGCGGTACATATTTACCCTAATTGTGAGAACCTTGATTGATCAAGTTGTACCCCATCATGCCTCAGCACCCCTAGGCATACCTATACCCTGTCTTACCTCACTGGTGGAGGCAAGATGGGGCAAAACATAGTTTTTAAAAATCTTGAATTTTTACTAGACGTTTTATATTTTTGTATAATTGTTGATTGAATTATGAAAGAAGAAAGAGTGTTTGTTTCTTTACTAAAATTTCAGTGTCATAGAATAATAATTTCTTGGTGTTTTTGCCGTTTTTCCTTAAAGGCCCCATCTTATACCACCTTCCCCTACCTAGCGGTTGACAGGTGTGACCTGGCTTGTCAGAAGAGGAGGGTTCGAATCCCATCGACGGCGCGAATTTTTTCCACTTGTATCGTTAAAAATTGCCTAAAATCAAATGAAAAAATCTAGTGCAAATTGTCTCAAGGACCATAAAATTGAACCATGGGCACAAAACCAGTATTAAGTGGATAGATAACCAACTGCTTGTATAGATTTTGCAAGAAATGGATATGTCACTGTGAAATTACAAACACCGCTAGATTATAATATTTTTCGCTTGATTATAATCTGTCGAAATATTGTAAGACATACACACTGATCACAATTTAACGTATCAATTTTCAAAATATTACAATATTATGAAGTAAAACGGTAAAATTGTCAACTCGCGTTCTGATTGGTCGAATGTCATGTATATCGCGCCGCCATGTTTATTTGACAGCTGATCGTCATTTCGATGGGCATCGAACGTTAGCAAACAGTGCTTTAAGAGATTGATTTCTTATTTCGTTCGTTTCTATTATGTCATAGAAGGAAACCCAAGGTGGAAACACAGGAAAACCTTCTAGATCAGTGTTTTTTTTAATCTTTTTCCAGGCAAAATTTTACTGGCGACCCCCCTGTAGGGTCATACTTATTTGGATAGGTAGGCTAAAGTTTTCAGATAAAAATAAGCCAAAAGTACACGGACGTATCGTGAGCCAAGCGAGCTCGACTTTTTACGCTACAGACGATCGTGCAAGCTTAAAAGCTGACCGCTAGTGAAACCAATTGCCACCACCTATAGTTCTACCTTGACTTATGTCTTTTGCCTGCGACTCCCCTAGTAAGGCTCCGCGACCCCCCGTCGCGACCCACAGTTTGAAAAACACTGTTCTAGATGATAATCATAGTATAAAATTAGGGTTGTTTTTATATAGCTTACCAAGTGTTTCATCATCATTGCTTCCCTCCTCAGCCAGCACTTGTAACTCGTAGTACTCCGCCCCTGAGTCCGCGGGGCTCCATATTGGGACCGTTGCATCTCTCCTTTGCTGGCTAAATATTGGGATCAAACTCAAATCTGAAATAGGTACAAGAATTTTACACAAATAAAGAAGGATTCTTCTGATCAGATTTAGTAATATGTCAATTCCATAAAAATTGTTGGTTGTTTAATTTTTTTTTTTTTTTGACATATTATATTTATTTTATCTCTTTACAAAAGTCAAAATATAAATGTTTAATTTATATTTTTTATCAATATAGGGTTAAAAATCAAGTAAAAATATTTTACGGGCATGTTCTACTCACAAATCTGTACTTCTATTATTACAACCTTTAATTCGAAGGATAAAAAAATATTTGGACTAGTATAGGGGAAATATTTTTTCATATTCCTAAGAAAAGTTAAAAAGTTGTTCAGTTTTGTGAGTAGAAAACACCCTTAACCCAGAAATGCGAAACTTTTTCTTTTTTTACAAAATTTTGGTATTTAAAAGCAAAAACTTTATATGAAACATGGGAAAAATATTTAAAAAGTTACGGTGTTATTACAAAAAAGTTAGGCGCGCGTTTAGACAGTGTTCAAGTAACGTGTAATTTTACATACGATTTAGCGACTTAAAACATGTCTTACTTTTTTGTAATAACACTGTTATTATTTGATTATTTGGATTTATTTTATTACTTTTTCTCTAATCTGTCGTTATTTTATTATTCGTGTATTTAAAAAAATAATTAATATTAAAAACTTATTCAAAATATATTTTAAAATTTATTTTTCAATTGAAATTTTCTTTTTTATTGTGACTTTCTGTCTAGTCTAGTATGGTAAATTTCTAACGAATTTTTCAAAAATGGTCAGGTTTCGAAATACTGACCGTTTTTAGGGTAGTTTGGAGAATTTTAGCAAAGAATGTAATAAAAAAAAAATTATATATGTAGGTATATAATTATTTTTCTGACTGTAACATTCTTTATCGGTTTGTTAAATCTTTTTGACTGAGTAAAACGAAAAATATTTTTTTAAGTATTTAAAAAAAATACTAGAGTGAGTGTTGCAGTTCTGCAACAGTGCGCATTTAAGGGTTAAAATATAAGTACTTAATTAATAGTGATCTTATACAGAGTTTTCTGGTTATAGTGGTCCAAAGATATAATACTATTTATAAATTTTTTTTTGCTATTTATGGTAGCTTAGGATGTCCAGAGTCTAGATTTTTTCTTTGGACCACTATAACCAGGACACCTGTAGGTATATCATGTATCTTACCAATTTCATCCAAAGATATGGTGTATGCTGGCATTTTTCCATCTCCTATTGTACATGAGCTGGACTCCATGATTTTGGGACAGGAGTCACATAAGTTTCATATTGGGTAACCTAGAATTTTTTAATAAATATTAGAAGCTTAGAAGCGTAGTAGCCAATTAGACATATGAAATAATATTAAAAATTTGCTAGGGGTCAAGTTTTCGCCAAACCAGGAATAAATATTAGTAGGTATACCAAGGGGTGTAGGTGTAAATGTGGTACAAAAATGTTCGTAGAATATCTCGCGGCTCGCCTACATCCCTTGCGGGGCAGAGCGTTAACGGCTATAAATACGGCCAAATAACATGTCTTTCAGAAAGTTTGTTAGCCATAATAGCCACAATAACATACCACAAAAAAAATTACACCATGAAATGTGTCGGATCTAAAGCCTGCCACTTTTGCAAATTTCTTAGCTTATTAGATACCTACTTAATATTAGATATACCTACACTTGGTCAGGAGTGAACTTGATATACCTACCCACATACCTTCCTACCTATTATCAGAATAAATACGGCCTTGATAAGACAGCAACATACCTTATCCATAGGTTAGACTTCAGTCACGTTCATAGCCCTAATCACTCCAAATTAGAAAAAAGGAACAAAAAGTCTCAATCTTTATCTTAGCTCAATCCTTCACTTTAATCACAAACAATTTCAAATCTTTAATTAAAAACAGTTGAGTTGTGTTGACTCTTGGAACTGACAATGATAACTGACTGATGACGAATTTAAATCACGAACCAGTGAAACGATTAGTTGGCGCGTTTATTTAGTAAAAGCAGTAGTCAAAAATTATACTAAATGTGAAGTGGTTTACATTATATTATTTTTCTGTTCTTTAAAGCATTACCTAACTCGTAGGTATATTACTTGTATCTTAACCCTTTAATTACAAGTAAGAAAAGCGTAGTTTAAAATTTAAGAAAAACAAAAAACTACTTACCTACTTGTAAAAGACAACAATTACTGCGACTTCGTACGTTTATAAAAAAACACAAGGGACAGACGGCGGACGGCGTAAGTACAACGGGGATTCCCCTAAAAATAAGGTGTCTCTATGACAACACTTCGTGCTTTCAGCAGTGTAAATGCAGCTGAACTGCAGTAGGACTGCAGCGGTGCGGCAAAATAGTCTCTGGAGGCAATTTCATTCACTACAGTTCCGCTGCAGTGCAGTCGTAGTGCGGTTTCAGTTCACTGTGGGTTTCATGGCCACTAGAGTTATCCGAAGTGTCCGATGACCGATGACATAAGTACCTAAAGTTCGCAGAAACTGTTGGAAGTTTGTAACTTGAGTACCTAATGGGTTTTCTTATCGTAAAGCATACGAAGCTTGTTTGGTTGTTAGGGCAGATTAAACCCCCATTGATTAAATTTTACTTGCTCTACAGGGAATCGAATGCTTGGTGGTTTCCATGTGTAACCATATCGGGTTCCCAAGTTCCCATGTGTACTAGGTCTGGGTTGGCCAAAATTGCTAGTAGCCCAAAATTTGAAGATTACGCTGACAGACCCAAATGTTGTTGTGCATGGGAGGTTTTGGACTCTTGTAGAAGAAGTACCGCTACTCGTTACTAGATGGCACTATAAATCGAACGCTGATTGGTCAATCTCCAAGTCCAAACCTATCGTTTTTTAGAGTTTCCGCTCAATATTTTGACTGTCATATTTACGAGATTTGTGTTTAGTTTGGGCTATTTATAATTCACAATATTTTTCGCTAAAATAGTCACATTGAGCAATGCTAGGTAATCTACGCGCGTTTTCTCCTTCTACCGATACCATGTCCGACGGTACTTTGGAGAGGAACCGCGCGGAAAAGGCGCTTATAACAAAAACGCCTACTCCGAAAGTGTTTGTAAATAAATGTAATGCGAAAAACTATTCTGATAGAAACGGGAATGATGTGAGCAAGAACATGAGTAAAGGGCGCAAGACGTTTGCTTTTTGGACGCTGGTTTGTTTGCTTTTCGTGTTGGCAATTGGGAATCTTGCTCTAACATTTACCATACTAGCGGTGCTCCGTCTTGGCCAAGGTAAGCTTTTCAAAGATATATCTACACAGAATAAATAGGATTTGTTAATGAATAAAACTTGCCTGGAGGCGTCGCACGCAGAGTCTGGTCCAAGGCGAGATAGATCTTCTTAACTTCTTTATTTTTTTTATAACTATAGGCAGTCCCAGATAATATTTTCGAGGAAGGACTTTTGAATACCTACCATAAAATAATTTAAAAAAAATTATGGAGGAGGGGAGGTCCCACCCTGTGACGACCCCCCATTTGGGGGGTCCGACCCCCCCCCCGCCCCTGCAAATAACCTGTAAGTCACTAAGGGTTTTATAAAAGAATGTATAGGTTGGAGGGTAGGACCCCATGGGGGTCTCGACCCCCCACTCGGGGGGGTCCCCACCCCCATTTTTGGGGATGACCTGTGTCGGTACTAGCACTTCGCCGGCCCCTGCCGGGGCACGCTCGCTCTGCTCGCTCGGCTCGTGCGTTGTGGTCACCGTTCTAACCTAACCGTTCAATGCCAGGTTAGGTTAGGTTGTGCCTAACGGACCTAAATTAGTCTAAAATTACAAAATGGCAACATGCAATGACGTTTTGTATCAAACTGGCGAAAAATTGCGAAAATAACCTCAATTTTATGAAATCAATAAAACTTTAAGGGCCTCACCACAAAAAAGTTAGACGCGAGTCGAACGCGTGTTTAAAATAAAACTTCATACAAAAAAAACGCTAGACACGCGTTGAACGCTGGTCTATCTTTTTTGTGGTAAGGCCCTAAAAATTTATAACTCAAGTTCTAGAAAAAAAAAAATGGGAGCGATTGCTCATGGTTGGTATTCAAAAGACGAGCCATTTTGGAAATATCTAAGCAAAGATTATACACCATGATAAACATTTAATTTATTACTGCAGTAATAATCTCCATTTCTTTTTCTTTTTCCTGAAGATTATAGATTAACACTATACTTGGATTTAAATTAAAACTAGCAGAATGTTGCAACTGTTACATCCAGCTGCAACTCATTTTCCTTTGGGAAGAAGGCATTTTCCTGGTGATATGTTTAGAAACCTTCCCCTACAACCATGCTTTTTATAATAAAAACTGCAATAAAAATCCGTTGCACCATTTAGGAGTAGTTAGGGAATTCCATGAGATACAGACAGACAGAGAATTGCAAAAGCAACTTCATTTTATACTATGTATTGATACCTTATATTAATTTGAATGTTTTACAGGGATGGAGAGCATGGAATTCCTTCCAGAGCACAATGCTATCAAGTTGTTTGGTGAGACAGGCCTGGAGCACATCTACAAGCGGGATGGATTGATTGAGAGCTTCCGAGATGCACCCATGCAGGTGCTCAGTGAAAACGGCTCCGTCACTTTCAATCTTCAAACCAGGTATGATAAAATTTATCAAGTTTCAAGGTCAGAGAAGACTGTGTATCACCATAGTGGGTTGTCAAATCCTGTAATGAGTACATGTCATCTCTCAAATCTTTTAGTTGCTTCTTACAACACCCACGGGAAAGATGCTTTTCTAAGCCGGCATCATACGGTAGAATAAAAATATTCAGCCCAGCAGTGGATTGTTGTGGGTGTCTAGTATCATATAAAAGATCTCTCCTGTGCAGTTTGAAAATTTTGGGCATTTAAGAAAGGTAGGTAATGTGATCAAACTGTAATCACTTTTTATTATTATTATTTGTTCCTTTTATTAGGCTCGGCTACTACTGTTGCCGGTATCTAGATGCACACGGGCCTAAGCCAAGTGAGCACCATTTATTATTATTATATTAATAGGTGAGCAGCCACTGGCTGATGTGCCTATATCTAAGCTGGTGTGCGTGTAACAGTTCATTAAAATTACATGATTTTTATATTATTCACAAAATCACTTGTCCATAGTCACTAGTTATCTTTTAACCACTTGTCAAGTCTGTTTTTGAAGCTGTTAACGGATGGTGCGTCTATCACTTCCTGCGGCAATTTGTTCCACAGTGACAATACTCTGTTGTTTAGAAGATGATATCCAACATTGGTGTTGGATCTCCAGCGAGCCAGTTGGATGTCGTTTTTATGTCGTGCACGATGTATATCACTGAGTCTAAAGATGGCAGGAAGGTCTGGGCAGTTGTATTTATGCGAGAGGATCTTGTAAGTTTCAATAAGGTCACCACGGTTACGTCGATCTTGCAGAGATGGCAGTCCAAGG
The DNA here is from genome assembly GCA_024500475.1 of Phthorimaea operculella. Taxonomy (NCBI): domain Eukaryota; kingdom Metazoa; phylum Arthropoda; class Insecta; order Lepidoptera; family Gelechiidae; genus Phthorimaea; species Phthorimaea operculella. Next base: position 28,651 of record JANFCV010000492.1, read on the forward strand.
ATCCTCAGTCTGTCTTCATACGTCTTTTCTTAAGGCAGTAAGGTAGTTTTGTCGCTCTTCTTTGAACACTTTCAAGCAGATTGATGTCCTTCGAGAAGTAGGGGTTCCAGATTTGGAAACCATATTCAAGTAGGGGTCTTATGTAAGTTTTATAAATCTTTAAGAAAGTTTCAGGAGTAATACACTGAAAAGACCTTTGCACTGCATACAGCACACTATTTGCTTTTTTCACAATAGTACCAATATGATCTGCCCATTTCAGGTCTCCGCTTATAAGAACCCCAAGGTCCTTCTGTGATGACACTGGAGTTATAGGAGCATTATGGCTGTTGAAAACTGTCGCCCGTGTTATGACCTTTTTGTGCGGTGATTGTAAACTAGCAATGGCCCAAATGCCTAACATCATGAAAAAGCTTGATCTGCTGACAGAGGAGGTCAAACAACTTCGTGTACGCCAGAGCGTGCTTGCCACTGAGGCAGCTATACAGGAAATGATGGAGAGAAAACACCGAGCAACTAACATTATAATATTTGATGTGCGGAGTCCACCTCAAAGGAACCAATTGAACGCATAGACCATGACAAGGCTGAAACATCAAAAATTATTAACAGTGTAACAAGAAATGTAGACTGCAATGGTATCAAGACATTCCGTTTGGGTGCTCTGAAAGAAAACACTGCTGGTCCCCGTCCACTGAAGGTTGTCCTGAAAAGTAAAGCCGATGCCATCCAGGTACTCAAGAACAAGGGTAAGCTACCCAACGCCAAGAAAATTAAATCAGACCTGACACCTCTACAACGTGAGTACCTAAAATATCTACGTGAGGAGCTGGAAACCCGTACTAATGATGGCGAACTGAACCTAACAATTAAATATGTTCACGGGCAGCCAAAAATTGTCCAGGCTCCCCCAACAAAAAACCACTAAACGCTTTACTATGTGGCCCACATAGTATCTCAGGTGTGGACCACAAAAGTTTAACCGATTCTGAGATAAAAATAGAAGCACCCACACTATCCACAATTACAATACTTTGCACCAACATTCAATCATTGACATCTAAAATTGACTTATTTGCTGCACGTGTCAATTCAGTAAAACCAACATTAATAGTGGTAACAGAAACATGGTTGAAACCAAATATTCCTGATTGTCTTATCAGAATACCAAACTACAACAACATATACAGGGATGACCGGATTAACAAACGTAGTGGTGGAGTTGCGATATATGTGGCAAATACCAATGGACTGACAACCAAACTTAATTCTAGTCTTAATGTAAAACTTGATGCAACGGAATGCTTATGGATAGATATTACACTTGGTAAAAACAAGTTTGTATTATGTGGACTTTATCGGGGGCTAGACTCTACACTAGATCAAGACAACATACTGTTCCAGCAAATCTCAACAGCATCTGATGTTAACACTGTACTTGTAATGGGAGACTTCAATTACCGAGGAGTAAAATGGCCTTTGGAGGATTGTGCCTATCTCACTCCCATAGAGGTTAACTTTGTACAATGGTATTTGAACAGCAATCTTCAACAACTAGTCACCGAGCACACCAGGTTTCGACAAGGAAATCAACCCTCATTCTTAGACCTTGTACTAAGTAATGAAGAAACACTTGTGGCGAAGGTGGATCACCAAGCTCCAATAGGCAAGAGTGACCACAACTGTATAGTAGTCACAATACAATTAGAAAACCATCAATCCAGTAAAGCACCGCATCACTCAAGTGGAATTATAAGAAAGCTGACTTTGATAAAATTAATGAGGACCTATCAACATTACCAGCGAAGGTCAATATTTATAACTGTGTGAAGGATCAATATAATAACTTGATGAGCGCTTTTGAAAAACAAGGAAATTGAATGTCCCCAAATAAAGAATATACAATTTACATCTAATAAACCTTGGATTGGGAAGAACTACAGGACATGATTAAAGAGAAACATATCCAATGGAATAGATACGTGCTCACTGGATTAGACAGTGTACACGAGAAATATAGAAAAATAAACAATAAAATAATCAACAAATGTCGCAATAAACGAATTAATTATGAAACAAATCTTCTCAAAGAAGGGCCGAAGAAATTCAACTCATACATCAGACAGCAAGTGACGTCCAAAGTCAGCATTCCCACAGTGCTGCATAATAACCAAGGTCAAACTGTGACTTTTGCTAAAGACATAGCTGAAGCATTTGCAGACCAATTTGAAGGTGTATTCGAAATGGAACCATCTGGACCATTTCCTATCCTTGACCCTAGCTTACGTATAGAACCATCTATAACAGAACTAACTTTTACAAGCACCAAAGTAGAACAAGCCATCAAAGAATTAAAAACAGACTCATCGCCTGGAAAAAAGGAGACAAATTGGACCCTGCTAACTACAGACCAATTAGCCTAACTAGCGTCATATGTAAGGTCATGGAAAAGGTAATAGTTAAGCACATCAGAAACTTCTTACAGGAACATAGCATAATAAGCGACCAACAGCATGGTTTCTGCCCACGTCGTTCCACCGTTTCCAACTTGCTATCGTGCTTGGACTCCTGGACTGAGAGCTTCAATAACAAAGACCCAATCGACGTCATATACCTGGATTACGAAAAGGCTTTGACAAAGTTCCAATCACACGACTGCGGAAACTAGAGTTTGTCGGCATCCGCGGAAAGCTTCTTCAATGGATTGAGGCGTTCCTTCGAGAGAACCTTCCGTGTAAAATTGGAGACACAGTTTCAGAGCAACGACAAATTAAGAGCAGGGTTCCTCAAGGATCTGTTCTGGGCCCTGTGCTCTACATCATATTCTCCTTCGACTTACCACGTTGTCTTCAATCCAATGTGAGCATTTTTGCTGATGATACGAAGATCTTTGCGACCCTTTACTGGACTATGATCGCCTCAAGCAGACCTTGATAGAATAGCAAATTGGTCAAAAGAATGGCTCATTAAGCTTAATGCTGGGAAATGCACAGTATTACACATAGGCAGCAAGAATCCTAGGCTTGGCTACAAACTGAATGGCGTTGAGCTGGTCAAAGTCAAGACACAAACAGACTTAGGAGTCAAAATTGCTGAGGATCTGAAATGGTCTGACCACATTGAAAGTGTTGTGAAAAGAGCCAACAGCTTCATATACCTCATAAGAAAAGCCTTCGGTACCTTGACTCCAGAAATGATTGTAAAAATCCATAAAACCTATGTAAGACCTATATTGGAGTACGCATTTCAAGTATGGAGCCCATGCTGTGAAAGACATTGACCTGCTAGAAAGAGTCCAGCGTAGGTTCACAAAAGTACCTAGACAGCTTAGAAAGTTGTCCTATGAGGATAGACTGAAACAACTAAATCTGCCTGCTCTTAAGGACCGCAGAGAACGTGGTGATTTGATTGAAACCTTTAAAATCATGAACGGACATTATGACCTGCAAAACTTTGACAGTTTGTTTCATCGCGCTGGAAATTCCAACTTACGAGGTCACTCACTAAAGCTAACCAAGACAAGAGCACACAACAATCCTCGCAAGCACTTTCTGAGCAACAGGGTGGTGGAATCATGGAACAGGCTGCCAGAGCATGTGGTGTCAGCAGAAAACACAAATCAGTTTAAAAACAGATTGGACAAATTATACTCAACTGAGAAATCCAAACAAGAGGACAGCAAGATACAGGCCTAATCAGTTGCTACAACTGCTGCCTGTTTAAACATAATAATAATAATAATAATAATAATTATCAATCGCGTAACTATTGCAGGGGTTGTCACGTCCTACATGTAGTACAGTACATTTGCTGGGATTAAGTTTAATTATCCAATCTCTAGTCCAGTCCTGTATTCTTTCCAAATCATCCTGGAACACTCCGCTGCTTATCAATGGGTTTCCAAAATATTTAACATCATCCGCGAAGAGACAAGAATCCGATTCAATGATGGAGCATAAATCTGTCACAAACAGTCCAAACAGGGCAGGCGCGAGCACTGAACCTTGGGGGACCCCACTCAGCACACTCTTGATATCAGACAGCTTGTTGCCAACCCTAACCTGAAAGGTTCTATCAGACAGATAGCTTTCTATCCATTTCAGAAGCTTGCGACGGATGCCAAGATGAATTTTAATAAAAGTTATCCACAATAACTGAAAAACAACAATCAATCCTGTCACCTTGTTTTAGCTTAATGTTGAGTTCTAAGACAGCCTGTATGAGATATATTCCCTATTTTTCAGACTCAGCCGCTCAGACACTAAGCTGGTGGTGAATGCGTCCGGAGTGTTCATCCGCGGAGTGAACTCCTTGGAGCTCCTGGACCCGGATACTGGTGACGTGGTGTTCAGCACCTCCGCACCCGAGATGAACATCCCTGATGGGGTCAACAACCTGCACGCTAGGGTTGGTACCTACACATAGAATCGAATACAGAAACTTTGTTTAAGGTTCAGTCATCGTATAGGCCATATTTGACAACTGTCAAAATCGTGTTAATGCTATGTCATAAGGTCTATTTTTCTTTGTTGACATGGTTCCTATTATGGGTTTGACATCTGTCAAATATGTCCTATTCGAATGACCATACTATAGTGACCACAGCGTAGGTATAGCTCAATAAGTATGTACAACTTAAAGTAGTTTATATATTACAGCCTGCACTTAAAGTAATATAATATGCAGTCAATACAGCGACAGTACCTAACATATTTACAGAATTTCTTAAATAACAAGACTTAGATCTATTTGATAATTGGGACACTGAAAAGGCACACCAACCTACCTATACAAGGGACCAAATATACTGGTTTTGCATACAAATGCTTATCAAAACCAGTATAAGTAGATCCCGAGTGAACTCCTTCGAGCTCCTGGACCCGGATACTGGTGACGTGGTGTTCAGCACCTCCGCACCCGAGATGAACATCCCTGATGGGGTCAACAACCTGCACGCTAGGGTAGGCATATACAGTATTTTAAAAAATTTACTGCAAATATTTTAAGGGGTGAACCAGCCCATGAAACTAAACAACTTTCCCCAAGAAACATAGGTCGAAATCAGAAACAATTTGGTCCTCCCATACAAATTGACTGGCTGGTACATTTTGTACGGGAGCTCCTAAAACATTTTCATATTTCGACCTATGTTCCTTGGGGAAAGTTGTTCAGTTTCATGGGCTGGTTTACCCCTTAAAATATTTACAGTTGATATTTTTACATCCTATACAAGCACATCAACCTACATTAAGAGGCCAACTCTTACTGGTTTTGTATACAAATGCTTATCAAAACCAGTATAAGTAGATCCCGAGTGAACTCCTTGGAGCTCCTGGACCCGGATACTGGTGACGTGGTGTTCAGCACCTCCGCACCCGAGATGAACATCCCTGATGGGGTCAACGACCTGCACGCTAGGGTTGGTACCTGCACAACAACCTACTTAAACAACAACATATGTCACGCTTATATCCCTGCTAATAAATAAGATAATGGCCATTTACACCACGTCTGACAAAAAGTCTGAGGGTCATTCAGACGATTGTGTATCTCAATAGTGACATATTGTCACCCCTTTCGCCTAATATTGCAATGCCGCTAGGGTAGGTACATACAACATAATGGCAAGTATACAATTAACAAGATTTGACGCGCAGCATTGTATATCAAATCAACACGCATGTATTGCGACAATGTCACATGTAATTTTTATAAACATTGTATCTGCAACATTGGAACTAGTGTTAGCGGTGTATGTTTAGCAACATTGTCCCGTAGCAGCAACAAACAGATTTTGTATATATACATTGTTGCTAAACTATGCTGCTAGCAACAACAAACAGGTTTTGTACATTGTTGTTTTGTACATTGTTGCTAAACTATGCTGCTAAACAATGTTGCTATATGCACACGCGTCTTTCGTGTTAATGTTGAAGTGTTCATCCGTAAAAAGGACCAACTCTTAATTGTTTTGCATACAAATGCTTATCAAAACCAGTATAAGTAGATCCCGAGTGAACTCCTTCGAGCTCCTGGACCCGGATACTGGTGACGTGGTGTTCAGCACCTCCGCACCCGAGATGAACATCCCTGATGGGGTCAACAACCTGCACGCTAGGGTAGGTACTATCACAAAATAGAGAATTTACAGAAGGCCAGCTCGCCCCTTCTTTCGCTCACTTATGCCTACTCTTTAGGGTTGCTACTTGTACTTTCTGATTTTTTAAATGAAGTTACCTATCGTTTGTAAGTATGAATTAGGTATATGCAATCGATAAACTACCTACCCGATTGTCGGAAATGAAGATGACATAACCTGGACCTTTTGCTATCGGTATTTCGGTACTCATCGCTTCACCTCAAATGCTGACTAGGTAGGTATCTATCTACTGTGGGTAGGTACCTACCTAAACCCATTAACCTACCAAATCAAACTAAAGCGCAACCTACCTACTTCTACGTTCGTACCTAAAACGCTAAAGCACATTTTACGAACGAAAAAAAGAAATCCCTCCATTTCTAGTGTTTTGAAGTAGGTATCTATTTAGGTATTTATCAGATAAAAGGGTTCTACTTAGGTACTTTTCATTATTGCGTGGGAAACTGAAAAATGACAATGCACAATTTGCTGTGGTGTTATTACACCCAAACACATCACAAAAATATTTTTCTTTACTCGCCATTCCGTCCGCCCGCACCGAACGCGCCGTTCACACTCAACCATTACCGGTTCGACACGGTTCCACAGAGCGCGTAAACGACGCGAGTGGATGTCTGAGTGAGTTTAGCCGCGTTTGCTCGAAGCCGACTCTCTGGATTGCGCTAGCCAATACTTACTTTGTGGTACTATACTACTGTCATTCGAATAGGCCATATTTGACAGCTGTCAGACCCATACTAGTTGATATGTCAACAGAAAAAATAGACCTTATGTCATAGCGTTAATGTGATTTTGACATCTCTGCCGTGCTAACTAAAACCGCAGTAAGTCAAAAGATCGAGGTTTACGCGCCTAAAGTTTGTATTTTTATTTTGGCGTTTTAGGTACTTTAATAAGATATTTTTGTTGTCATATCTATTGATCCTTTCCTATCGTATCGTTATAAGATAATTTGATTGCAAAAACCGACCGATCGCGGACCGACCGACCGATCGCAAACCAGAGCAGACGTGTATTTCTTTGTTCCGCGCTAACCAGCCTTTAAAAATTTTAAAATCTTAAGTAATCATTTCAAAAGTTATATCAGTGTAAAGTAGGGGAGAGCGGGGTTCAAAGTGCCGATTTTGAAACAACCTTCAAATTTAGACCCTTAATAACGTTAAATATGAACTTGTAATATACTATTGAAATCAGTGAAGATTCTAGTTTTAAATAAGTTAATCACTTTTGGCGTGAGACAAGGACTTTAGTTTTTACAGATGATTTTCTAACAAAAATCGGAAAGGAACTTTTTGCCCCGACTCGGGGTAATTTGTTCCGACCTTGAGGTCGGTTGTTCCTTTACAATTTTCCCCCATTTCCCAAAGGAAAACTGAAAGGTTCTTAAATTAAAATCATTGGTTCATAAATATATTAAATGTATACATTGGTTAAAATCATTAATTTTAAGTATTACAAGTTTTATTATAAAACTTCAAAAATGTGACAGCGAACTAGTAATTTTTTTCCTCGCTAGAAATCAATGCCATATAATGTACCTACTGAAATCTGGCAAACAATGGCAAATAGCAGCACTGGCAAGCTTAGTTGCCGGGGCGAATGCATTTTCTTGCTGCAGCGATGCAAATTGATGCAGCCGCAGCATTATCCGGCTCGCAAGCAAGCTGATTTACCAGGAAGAATGCATCTTGCTTTAGCGCTGCATACTGATGCAATTGCAGCACTATGCGGCTCGCAAGCTAGCTTAGTTACCAGGAAGAATGCATTTGCTTGCTGCAGCGCTACAAGCTGATATACTCGCAGCACTATCCGGCTCGCAAGCAAGCTTGCAGCAAGCCTAGTTGCCAGAACGAATGCATTTGCTTGCTGCAGCCGTACAAGCTGATGCACCCGCCGCACGATTTGGTTGGCAAGCAAGCCCTTTTGGTTATTTCCGTACGTATTCTAAGACAAAATACTAAGCAAAATGTATAACATGATGCTCAGGGGCTAGTTGTTCCGCGGAACAACCCACCCCGAAAAAAAGGAACTTGTAACCCCGCTGACCCACTTTTCATTGTAACCTAATTTTAAATAAAAGTAGTTTCAATTCATGACAAAATGATAGTGTCATATGAACGTTAATATTTTCTCTACCGTTTAGTATAATTGCTGAAGTGATAACTGTAGATTTGTTTGGTTTGGACCAAAAAGTGTTGGGACAAAAATATTTACTAACGCGTAAATTTTAGCACCACTAGCAAATACTCCCTTAGAAAGCGCCGCGAGGGTAACTGAAATGATGGACAAGGAAGCGCATTGACTCAACATTTTATGTCGCATTTCAAGCATACTGCTATCTCTTTCGGTTTTGATGCTATTTCCATGGGAACAACTTACCCCCGGCACTTTGAACCCCGCCCTCCCCTACGTTAAAAGTGACAAACAGTGCTGAAAACCGCTTTCAAATCCAGCTTACCATTCTGGATCTACAAGCAAAAACAATCAAATCTAGACACACGGCAGTGTGTCCGCCAAGTTCGAGCAGAGAACCGACACACCGGCCGTGGGTTATATTACACGAACCATTTCGGGCCAAGTTCGACCTACCTATAACTCAAAATCTATTTTATCTACGCATATGAAATTTCTAGTATCTGTCGAGATCTACTTACTTATCTAAAATACAAAATTTCATTAATGTACCTATTGTAGGTCTTGAGATATTGACGTTAGAAAATCGCTATTTTTACTATACACTCACTGACTGACTGACTGACTGACTGACTGACTGACTCACTCATCAAAAACCTAGACCACTTCCAATGGTCGTATTGACTTGAAATTTGGCATGGAGGTAGGTCTTTAGGTCAAGGTAAAGGAAAAATCTGAAAATGGCCAAGTGTGAGTCGGTTTTAAAAATAATGAAGGTGTAAATTCATACCCTAAGGAACTAAAACAAAAATTTATCTATATCTTCCAATGGTCGTACCGACCTAAAATTCGTTACGAAGGTTTGTAATTTAGTCAAAGTAAAGTAAAAATTGCTGTAATTGCTATGCCGTGTGATGCCGGCTTAGAATAGCATCACCCCAATTCTACCCGGGGTGTCGTAAAAGCGACTAAGGGATACTCATCCAGGAATCCTCGCCAATACGCCTGCCAAGCGTGGTGAGTATGGCAATACCCCCGATAGGGAGGCCCATGTCCAGCAGTGGACTGTTGTAGCTGTTATGTTATGTTAAGTAAAATTGAATATATCCGGCTACGTACATTATACCGCCCTGACTTGGCAAGCTTATCAGTAAATAGAAAACGTGTAAAAAAAATCCAAGATATTGAATGGGCAATGCGCTCTAGCGTGTCAGTCGTACAAGACAGCATACAAAATGACAAAACAAAAAAGTTTCCTTTGCCACGCAAACGTAGAAAAATTTAATAAAAAAAACTAGTCCATTTCTTTGTAAGAAGCATAGTCCATATAGTCCATATTAAAAAATCTGAAAATTAGTATAAATGAGACATTTCCTTTACTTACTTAATCATAAGAAAAAGAAAATAAACCTTACAAAAATAAATGAAATCCACCCAAAACATAAATGTGAAAGGCTGCCAAGTTCGATAATATAGGAATGCTTCGCCTATAAAAGAAGTGAGATCTAAATAAGTACCAAGTTCCATACACAGACCTCAGTTAAAAATAGTTACAGGAATGCACACTTGATTTTCCGCAGTTTGGAAAGTAGATTCTGAATAAATATCATATTAAATACCTAAAATTCTAATACTTACAAAAACGCAAACCTGTTTTTTCAGCAGTTTCCTTATGACATTTTTTATTTATTTTTTACTGTACTTTGTAATGATATAACTTGGCAAGTTTTAATAGAAAATTATATACTTGACTCATTGCGTTTAGTAGGTTTATAATAAAGTGTGTGAAAACTTGCCAAGTTATATCATTAAAAGGTACAGTAAAAATAAATAAAAATGTCATAAGGAAACTGCTGAAAAAACAGGTTTGCGTTTTTGTAAGTATTAGAATTTTAGGTATTTAATATGATATTTATTCAGAATCTACTTTCCAAACTGCGGAAAATCAAGTGTGCATTCCTGTAACTATTTTTAACTGAGGTCTGTGTATGGAACTTGGTACTTATTTAGATCTCACTTCTTTTATAGGCGAAGCATTCCAATATTATCGAACTTGGCAGCAGTGTTCCCAAACCAAAAATAATAATTTCGGTAGATTCTCAGTCGAAAAATCGGTAGAATTCGGTAGATTTTGAAAATGAGCAGAAATTAGGTCTTTTTTGCAACTCGAGAACAAATACAATCAAAAAACGAACCGAAATTGCACTGTAAACGTTCGCGACGGTGATGGCAATAAAAGTGCGTGCGCAACGTCGCGCCATTTGTTCCCGCGACATCGCACCTAGTTCACTCGCTTCATCTGAACTTTACCCACGGATCGTCCACATTTGGATAAAATTCATGAAAATAGAAGGGTGCGTCGTACATTTCTAAGCAAAATCCCCAAAATCTGAAAATTCGGTAGATATTTGTCTCAATTCGGTAGATCGGTAGATTAAGTCCCAATTCGGTAGATCTACCGAAAAATCGGTAGGTTTGGGAACACTGCTTGGCAGCCTTTCACATTTATGTTTTGGGTGGGATTAAGATTAGTTAACGGCTAAAATACAACAATCGAACAAATTCCGGAGCCCGCTTAAGTGACTCGAACGGACGCAGGTCAGTGAACTCACGCCCCACTCCTACCGCTGTGACGCCGCCGCTCGCCTTTGTTGACCACAATCGTACTACGAATATGAAAGACACACTCTATTTCGTCGCTACTGCTACAAGCGATTTGGCGTAGCGGCAACTACGACTGCCTCACATGCAACGAGTAGAGGATCAAATCCGACCGGAGCAGCTGAACACAAATAATTGTTTTTTTATAATATATTTTTTTCAAGATTATCTACATTGAAACATAGTTCTGAAAGACGTTGGAAATAATAAGGAATCATGGCTTCTATTGCACCAACTAATATCCCTGAGGAGAAAAAATGCGCAGGTTGTAAGAATATCATACCGGACCGTTGGTTTTTAACTTGCTCGGCCGCAAATTGTAAGGACCCACACTATGACTTGTTGTGCTGTAATGTGCACGAAAAAAGGTTTAAAATAATGACAGCCGAGCACAAACAAAACTGGATCTGCCCAAAATGTAGAGCCGAATCACCTAATCAGTATGAGGAAAATCCAAACGTTACCCATAGAAAACAAACTCGAGCTCCCGCGTTGAATGAAACAATAGCGTCTTGTCTTGGAGACACAGAAGATATTAATAACATGTCCGTAGATGAAATGGCTATCGCTGACGAAAGTTTGTTGGGAAATACTCTTGATGAACATTCAAAAGTGAATACTTCAAATACAACCAAAGGGGAAGAACTTACACTTGAAGCAATAAAGAAATTACTCCATACCAATACCCAAAATATACTTAGAGAAATGGCGTATTTAAAATTATCCATACAAAAAGAGTTCCAGACGGCAATCACTAGTGTAAAACAAGAATTTAAGAGCCAAAACGAAATATTATCACAAAAACAAGAATCACTCAAAATTGAAATAGATAAAATGCGTGAAGAAATCAGAAGAATAGAAAACGATAGATCTAGACTACAGGAACAGATAGAAAATATACAAAAGCAAGCAGGCACAACACAAAACGATAATACCTACAGACAGAACGATAATGATAACGATATATCCAAGAAATTTGTTATTTATGGATTAGAAGAATATCACCACGAAACTGAGTACAACTTAAACGACAGAATAATAAATATCTTTTATGAAACCCTCAATGTAGACCTTACTGGATATATAGAGAACACAGCCAGACTTGGTAAAAAAGGATATAAAAGACCCCTCCTTGTGGAGCTGCTGAGCAAAAGAATGACCAGATACCTCCTGAACAATAGGAACAGTTTAAAAAATATGGGACTAGCAATATCCGAGCAACTAACAGAAACACAATTACAAGAACGAAGAAAACTACTGATTATCATGCGTGACCAAAGAGGGAAGGGAAAATATGCAGTAATCAGGAATAATAAATTGTACATAGACGGTAGCGAATATAAACCGGAAGGGCTTGATGATACAAACAGAAGTTTTAAAAACGACTCATACGAAGAACCTATAACCGGTAATACTGACTCTGAAACATACTCAACAACTTTACAGAAGAAGAATAGCACTAAATCTCAGAATAAGACAACAACTCTTTCTGGTGCAAATAGTTCCTTTCGAAAATAACTGCATCAACAAGTTCAAAGTCCTATTCCAGAATGTACAAAGTATTAAAGCAAAAACTCACATAATAGAAAGTTTACTACTAGCGAACAAATATGACGTCATGTGCGTTTCAGAAACTTGGATCCAAAAATATCAAGAGGGTCTTGTAAATATCAACGGCTTTGACTTTGCTGCAACATTTAGTAGACAAGAACACGTTGGTGGTGGAGTGGCCATACTACTACGCGAAGGAATACGGTACATAGAGCTGACAGATTTCGCGGATATCAGTAAAGAATACTTTATTGAATCTTGTGCAGTGGAAATTCCTTCTCTCAACCTATTAATTATAAATGTGTACAGATTAGATCGCGATATAGAAATATTTAATGAATTCATAGACAAAGTAGTGAGTAAAATCAAAACATTCCATTATAAAAAACATGTCATTGTTGGGGGTGATTTTAATATATACAATATAAAAGCACGTGGTAACACCAAAATCGCCAGTCCTAAAGACTATAACAAATTAACTAATCATTTTTTAGAAATTAACATGCCTCAAACTATACATGAAGTAACACGCGTCACGTCAACGACAGCTACTTGCATCGACTTCCTATTTACAAATAAAGACAAATACGAAGTCAAGGTAGTTGATAACGGAATTTCAGACCATAAAAGTATTGTATATGAGTTTGACGTCAAAACTGAAGTACCCGCGAAACAAAATTACACTTACAAACGTACCTTTTCCGAAAAAAATATGACAGCCTTTAGAACGGCATTGGAAGGGTATGACTGGAAATCAATATTTTTATATACTAATGATATAAACGATAACTATAAAATATTTGTGAACCATCTGTTACGTATGCTAAACACTTTTATACCCAAAAAAAGAAAAATAATCAAAACTAAATCAAAAACAAACCTAACTAAAGGAATAAAAAAATCTTGCAAACATAAAAGGCTATTAAAAATATTTCTCAATCAAACAACCAACACCATACTACGGAAATTCTACCAGAAATACGAAAAAACACTTAAAAAAACCGTTAAGATAAGTAGAAAAATAACTTACTCTAAAATCATGTACGCGTCTAAAAATAAAACTAAAACGATGTGGAGTATCACAAATGATGTAACACAAAAGCGTAAGCGAAAGCTATGTAAAAATATCAAATTAAAAGTTTCCCCTAACCATGAAATTGTAAACCCGGAAGCAGTTGCAAACCAATTAAATCAGTATTTCGTATCAGTTGGAGACCCTACATTTCAGAAAGGGACCGATACGGGATCTATCACTACTGTGCCTGCTAGGCCTGCTGGTCGCCCGCCGAGCAACCGCGCATTAAATAGTATCTACTTAACGCCAGCCACTGAACAAGAAATAAGAAAGATAATTAAAGCCATGCCAAACAAATATAGCTATGGAATAGACGAAATACCACCTGTATTAATCAAATTTTGTATCAACGAATTAGCAGAACCCCTGACTCTACTAACTAATCAATCTTTTAATGAAGAAAAATTTCCCGAACAATTAAAAATCGCAAAAATTCGGCCAGTTCTAAAAAAGGCGGAAACAGGAAAACATGACTCAATATAGACCAATTGCACTACTACCGGTTATTTCAAAAATACTGGAAAAGGCTATGACAAACCGCCTCAGTAATTTTTTGGAAAAGTACGAACTACTAAATAATTTTCAATTTGGGTTTCGTAGGGAGCGCTCAACAACGCATGCAGTTACAAAGTACATTCAGGAAGCATACAATTGCATAAGAGATAAGTCCTATGCTGTGGGATCCTTCTGGATATGTCTAAGGCGTATGACCGTGTACAGCATGATATCTTGTTGGAAAAACTCTTTGCGATTGGCATCCGCGGGAAAGCTTTTCAATGGTTAAGATCATATTTAGCAAATAGAAAACAGATTGTAGAGATAGAAAGTTACGATGAAAAGACTGGTCAAATTGCTAACATATCATCAACAGTAATAACTACGAACTGTTCAATACCGCAGGAAAGTAATAGGGTGTGTTCTATTTCTGGTTTATATTAACGACTTACCATCAATTGTGAAACCTCTGTGTGTCATGTTCGCGGACGATGTGTCGCTGTTGTTTAAATGTAACGGAAATGACGAAGACAAAATAAATATAATAGAGACATTTAATGAGACCAATCTATGGCTACAGGACCACAACTTAGAAATAAACCTAGACAAAACCCGACTCATACAGTTTAGGCCATTCCAAAAAAACAAATTCGACCTTGATCACGTATCAAACACTTTAAAAATTAAAGAGATAAATAATTTCAACCTACTTGGAATAACAGTCGATACCCATCTAAATTGGAAGGATCACATCGAAAACCTTAAAACGAAGCTTTCTCAGTTCACTTACGCGCTTGCAATTCTAAAAGCCAATACAAGCTTCGACGCGGCTATTTCGGCGTATTTTGCTTACGCGTACTCGTGGATGCGTTATGGAGTTATTCTTTGGGGACAAAGTAGTGAAGCTAGCGATATCTTCATATTACAAAAAAAATGTCTGCGTATTCTGTTAAACCTCAAACCTAAAACTAGTTGCAAGCCTTATTTTATAGAAAAAAAACTACTATCGTTCCCCTCTATTTATATCTTAGAGATTTCGCTATGGGTTCGTAAAAACTTAGACAAATTTAACTTCTGTACGAGTAGACGGCGCAATCATTTATTAGAAATCCCGACGCCAAAATTAGAAATATTTAAAAACAGCACTCAGTATATGGGTGCCAAGATATACAATAAAATTCCAAAAGAAGTAAAATTAGATTCAGACTTAAATATATTTACAAAGAAACTGAAAACTCTTTTAATTTCGAAATGTTATTACTCCATTAATGAATTCTTAAATGACAAGCTGTAAATATGAATTATTTAATTAATGATCGATAATAATTGTTAACTAAATTAATGTTCGTGTTGTTTAATTTAATTGTATGTTAAATTAAGGTAATTGTATTTAATTTAATTTATTAAGTTAATTGTATTTAATTTAATTTTTGCGGTGATGTTTAATTTATTTAATTGTATTTCATTGATTTATTAAGTTAATTGTATTTTATTTAATTTTTGCGGCGCCCCAACGGGGTTCATGTACTACTACAAAAACTAGTTTAAAGATCCTTAATATTATTGTACATGAATGCAAATAAATATATGAATATGAATATGAATTCGAATGACCGTAGTAAAGCACATAGAATTGAATACAGAAACTTTGTATAGTGACCACAGCGTGGGTCACAATAAGTACTTACAATTTAAAGTAGTTTGTATTACAGTCTGCACTTAAAGTAATATAATATGCAGTCAATACAGCGACAGTAACATATTTACCGAACTTTTATTACTACTTAGATCTATTTGATAATTGGGACACTGAAAAGGCACAACCTACCTATACAAGGGACCAAATTAACTGGTTTTGCATACAAATGCTCATCAAAACCAGCATAAGTAGATCCCGAGTGAACTCCTTCGAGCTCCTGGACCCGGATACTGGTGACGTGGTGTTCAGCACCTCCGCACCCGAGATGAACATCCCTGATGGGGTCAACAACCTGCACGCTAGGGTAGGTACCAGCACATAGAATCGTATACAGAAACTTTGTATAATGACCACAGCGTAGGTATAGCACAATAAGTACAGTCCAGCAAAAAAGAGTGGAAATTAAATAAAATGGAACTAAAAAATTTTCATACTAAATTGTTGCCATTCATAGTCAAAGTTGCCATTTAATTTTGAAATTTCATACAAAGTGGCGCCATCACCCTTTATCTACTCTTTTTTGCTGGACTGTACTTACAACTTAAAGTAGTTTATGTAAATTCTGCACTTAAAGTAATATAATATGCAGTCAATACAACGACAGTAACATATTTGCAGAACTTTTATTACTACTTAGATCTATTTGATAATTGGGACACTGAAAAGGCACATCAACCCACCTATACAAGGGACCAAATTAACTGGTTGTGCATACAAATGCTTATCAAAACCAGTATAAGTAGATCCCGAGTGAACTCCTTCGAGCTCCTGGACCCGGATACTGGTGACGCGGTGTTCAGCACCTCCGCACCCGAGATGAACATCCCTGATGGGGTCAACAACCTGCAAGCTAGGGTAGGTACTATACTACTGTCATTCGAATAAGCCATATTTGACAGCTCTGTCAGACCCATACTAGTTGATATGTCAACAGAAAAAATAAACCTTATGTCATAGCGTTAACGTGATTTTGACATCTGTCAAATATGGCCTATTCGAATGGCCGTAGTATAGCACAACCTGCACGCTAGGGTAGGTACCTGCACAACAACCTACTTAAACAACAACATATGTCACGCTTATATCCCTGCTAATAAATAAGATAATGGCCATTTACACCACGTTCGACAAAAAGTTTGAGAGTCATTCAGAAGATTGTGTATCTCAATAGCATCAATAGTGACAGATTGTCACCCTTTCGCCTAATATTGCAATACCGCTAGGGTAGGTACATACAACATAAAGGCAGGTATACATTTAACAACATTTGACGCGCAGCATTGTATATCAACACGCGTGTATTGTGGCAACTGCGGCAACGTCACGTGTAATGTTTATAAACATTGTATCTGCAACATTGGAACTGGTGTTTACGGTGTATGTTTAGCAACATTGCCCTGTAGCAACAACAAACAGATTTTGTATATATACATTGTTGCTAAACAATGCTGCTAGCAACAATAAACAGATTTTGTACATTGTTGCTAAACTATGCTGCTAAATAATGTTGCTATATGCACACGCGTCTTTCGTGTTAATGTTGAAGTGTTCATCCGTAAAAAGGACCAACTCTAACTGGTTTTGCATACAAACGCTTATTAAAACCAGTATAAGTAGATCTGAGTGAACTCCTTGGAGCTCCTGGACCCGGATACTGGTGACGTGGTGTTCAGCACCTCCGCACCCGAGATGAACATCCCTGATGGGGTCAACAACCTGCACGCTAGGGTATGTACCAGGGGCCCGTCTTATAAAGCTGACAATTGTCTTTTACAATGACATTTCCATTTACATTGGAAAACTTGTAACGATATTTCAGTTCTTGGTAGCGAATCGGCTCGCTGACGACGCATTATACATTAAATTGTCATTGTAAATTACAAATCTCAGCTTTATAAGACTAGCCCCAGCACACCAACTTACTCATACAAGGGATAAGCAAGCAATAGAGTGCGCGTATCGTTCCGCGCCGTACTGTCCAACATAAACAGTTGTTCCATAGATACCTACGTCAAATATATGAGAAGTAATAGAGGTTTTAAGTGTTGTCACTGGCGTTTTGCTACTGATGGACAGAGAGGTTGGTATAAGAGACCAACACAACATAATTATACTAGCTTTGCATACAAATGCTCAGAAAAACCAGTATAAGTAGATCCCGAGTGAACTCCTTGGAGCTCCTGGACCCGGATACTGGTGACGTGGTGTTCAGCACCTCCGCACCCGAGATGAACATCCCTGATGGGGTCAACAACCTGCACGCTAGGGTAGGTACTTGCACATAGAATTGCATACAGAAACTTTGTATACGGCCATATTTGACAACTGTCAAAATCGTGTTAATGCTATGTCATACATAAGGTCTATTTTTCTTTGTTGACATGGTTCCTATTATGGGTTTGACATCTGTCAAATATGTCCTATTCGAATGACCGTACTATAGTGACCACAGCGTAGGTAAAGCTCAATGAGTACTTTTAACTTAAAGTAGTTTATATATTACAGTCTGCACTTAAAGTAATATAATATGCAGTCAATACAGCGACAGTATCTAACATATTTACAGAATTTCTTGAATAACAAGACTTAGATCCATTTGATAATTGGGACACTGAAAAGGCACAATAACCTACTTATACTGATAATTGGGACACTGAAAAGAAACATCAACCTACCTATAAAAGGGACCAAATTAACTGGTTTTGCATAAAAATGGTTATAAAAACCAGTATAAGTAGATCCCGAGTGAACTCCTTCGAGCTCCTGGACCCGGATACTGGTGACGTGGTGTTCAGCACCTCCGCACCCGAGATGAACATCCCTGATGGGCTCAACAATCTGCACGCTAGGGTAGGCATATACAGTATTTAAATAAATTTACTGCATATATTTTAAGGGGTGAACCAGTCCATTAAACTGAACAACTTTCCCTGAGGAACATAGGTCGAAATATGGGGAAAAAATTAGGACTTCCCATACAAAATGTTGGCTGGCTGGGTCAATTTGTATGGGAGGTCCAAATTTTTTTTCATATTTCGACCTATGTTTCTTGAAGAAAGTTGTTCAGTTTCATGGACTGGTTTACCCCTTAAAATATTTGCAGTTGATTTTTTTATACCTTGTATATTACAGTCTGTAACATAACACAGTACATACAGGGACAGTAACACATTACAGAACTTTTTGCCAAGACTTAGATCCATTTGATAATTGGGACACTGAAAAGCCACATCAACCTACCTATACAAGGGACCAAATTAACTGGTTTTGCATACAAATGCTTATCAAAACCAGTATAAGTAGATCCCGAGTGAACTCCTTCGAGCTCCTGGACCCGGATACTGGTGACGTGGTGTTCAGCACCTCCGCACCCGAGATGAACATCCCTGATGGGGTCAACGACCTGCACGCTAGGGTTGGTACCTGCACAACAACCTACTTAAACAACAACATATGTCACGCTTATATCCCTGCTAATAAATAAGATAATGGCCATTTACACCACGTTCGACAAAAAGTCTGAGGGTCATTCAGAAGATTGTGTATCTCAATAGCATCAATAGTGACAGATTGTCACCCTTTCGCCTAATATTGCAATACCGCTAGGGTAGGTACATACAACATAAAGGCAGGTATACATTTAACAACATTTGACGCGCAGCATTGTATATCAACACGCGTGTATTGTGGCAACTGCGGCAACGTCACGTGTAATGTTTATAAACATTGTATCTGCAACATTGGAACTAGTGTTAACAGTGTATGTTTAGCAACATTGCCCTGTAGCAACAACAAACAGATTTTGTATATATACATTGTTGCTAAACAATGCTGCTAGCAACAATAAACAGATTTTGTACATTGTTGCTAAACTATGCTGCTAAATAATGTTGCTATATGCACACGCGTCTTTCGTGTTAATGTTGAAGTGTTCATCCGTAAAAAGGACCAACTCTAACTGGTTTTGCATACAAATGCTTATCAAAACCAGTATAAGTAGATCCCGAGTGAACTCCTTCGAGCTCCTGGACCCGGATACTGGTGACGTGGTGTTCAGCACCTCCGCACCCGAGATGAACATCCCTGATGGGGTCAACGACCTGCACGCTAGGGTACGTACCTGCATTAGAGTATATAGGGTTACATTTAATTAAGTACAAATCATTTGAGGGTGTAATCTACTCACAAAACTGAACAACTTTTGTAAGAAACTTTCCTTGGAAATATGTAAAAAAAATTGGATCTCCCATACTAAATGACACACTTTTTCAGAATTTTTGTATGGGAAGTCCAAATTTTTTTTTTCATATTTCGCAGCAAGTTTTAACAAAAGTTGATCAGTTTTGTGAGTAAAACACACCCTTAAGAGATTTGTACTTAATAAATTGTAACCTTATATAAGCAAGCTATAGAGTGCCAAATCATACTGGTTTTGCATACAAATGCTTATCAAAACCAGTATAAGTAGATCCCGAGTGAACTCCTTCGAGCTCCTGGACCCGGATACTGGTGACGTGGTGTTCAGCACCTCCGCACCCGAGATGAACATCCCTGATGGGGTCAACAACCTGCACGCTAGGGTTGGTACTTGCACAACAACCTACTTATACTGGGTGTTACAAAACAACCAATAAAGCTGAAAGAAGATCAAGGTACTCGTAAAACTGAACAACTTTCCCCATGGAATATGGGTCGAAAGATGAAAAAAAAAATTTGGTCCTCCCATACAAAACGAACTCAATTTGTATGGGAGTTTTTATGGGTTGTTTTGTAACATGTTGTATATAAGCAAGGTATAGAGTGCAACTAAATAGTTAGAACTAACAGTAGTAAGAATACAACCTCTTTGTCCATATTGCAACCATAAACAACCTGCACACTAGGGTAGGTACCTGCACAACAACCTACTTAAACAACATACATATATCACGCTTATGTTCCTTCCAGGGTAGGCAGAACATAGACGGCTGTAGGTAAATAAACATATAAATAAATATTGCTAATAAATAAATATGAAATAAGATAATGGCCATTTACACCACGTCTGACAAAAAGTTTGAGAGTCATTCAGAAGATTGTGTATCTCAATAGTGACAGATTGTCACCCTTTCGCCTAATATTGCAATACTGCTAGGGTAGGTACATACAACATAAAGGCAGGTATTCATTTAACAACATTTTGACGCGCAGCATTGTATATCAACACGCATGTATTGTGGCAACTGCGGCAATGTCACGTGTAATTTTTATAAACATTGTATCTGCAACATTGGAACTAGTGTTAATGTTGCATGTTTAGCAACATTGTCCCGTAGCAACAACAATCAGATTTTGTATATACAGGGAGTAACAGAAAGGGTCTAAAAGGAGGTCAAGGTACTCATGAAACTGAACAACTTTCCCCATGGAACATGGGTCGAAATATCCTACTAATATTATAAAGGCGGATGTTGTGTACGACATCACGCAAAACGGCTGATTAGATTGACATGAGACTTAGCAGAAATATAAAGGGCATCTGGAATAACACATAGGATACTTTTACCACGCAAAATGTCTCATTCCACGGATCACGCATTTTCCAATATTTTGAAATAGGTGGCGTGACTGAGCCGATTCGCGTTTTAAACGTTTTCGCCGAAAACTAACAGCGACATCTCTCGGCGAATAATGTTTTTTTCCCGCGGAATAATAGGTTGCAGCGGGTGAAACCGCTGACGGGCAGCTAGTTAAAAATAAATTTGGACCTCCCATAGTAGGTAAATCAATCAGCTGATCGGAGATTTTGTATAGGAGGTCCAATTTTTTTTTTCATGTTGTGTCTTATGTTCTATGAGGCTAAAATTGTTCAGTATCATGAGTACCTTGATTTCCTTTCGGCTTGTTATACCCTTTCCGTTACTCCCGGTATACAAGCACATCAACCTACATTAAGAGGCCAACTCTTACTGGTTTTGCATACAAATGCTTAGAAAACCCAGCATAAGTAGATCCCAAGTGAACTCCTTCGAGCTCCTGGACCCGGATACTGGTGACGTGGTGTTCAGCACCTCCGCACCCGAGATGAACATCCCTGATGGGGTCAACGACCTGCACGCTAGGGTAGGTACCAGCACAACGACCTATACTGGGTGTTACAAAACAACCAATAAAGCTGAAAGAAGGTCAAGGTACTCGTAAAACTGAACAACTTTCCCCATGGAATATGGGTCGAAATATGAATAAAAATTAGGACCTCCCATACAAAAGGCAATGCCGGATTAGTATGGAATAGTGGCGTCTTTTTTTTCTAGGTGTTACACAGATGGCGCTTATATATTTGAGTTGAGAACAATAAAACAAACAAAACAATATATGACAACTATACCGCTATCTGTCACTGGAACAGAGATATACGCGTTTGAAGTTACTATGGTTTTTTTTTTCTAGGTGTTACACGGATGGTACTTATATATTTGAGTAGAGGACAATGCAACAGACAAAAAAATATACGACAACTATACCTCTACTTGTCACTGGAACAGAGATATACGCGTTTTAAGTTACTATGGGGATTTTTTTTCTAGGTGTCACACGGATAATGCTTATATATTTGAGTAAAAGACAATACAACAAACAAAAAAATATATGACAACTATACCTCTACCTGTCACTGGAACAGAGATATACGCGTTTGAAGTTACTATAGAGATTTTTTTTTCTAGGTGTTACACGAATGATACTTATATATTTGATTAGAGGACAATGCAACAAACAAAAAAATATATGACAACTATACTCTACCTGTCATTGGAAAAGAGATGTACGCGTTTGAAGTTACTATGGTTTTTTTTTCTAGGTGTTACACGGATGGTACTTATATATTTGAATAGAAGACAATGCAATAGACATAAAATATATAACATCTATACCTCTACCTGTCACTGGAACAAAGATGTACGCATTTGAAGTTACTCCGGGGATGTTTTTCTTATATAATTATATTGTTCATATATATTATTTATAATAAATAAACATATAATTTTATTATAGCTAAACTACGTAACACCTACAAAAAAGGCTCATACCATTTTTTTTTAACTTCAAACGCATATATCTCTGTTCTAGTGACAGTGCGTGGTTTAGTTGTCATATATAGTTTTGTTTATTTAATTATGTTTGACTACAAGACATAAACGCCATCTATGTCACACTTAAAAATAAAATCCCGAAGGATTTTTTAAACTTCAAACGCATGTTCCAGTGACAGTTAGAGGTATAGTTGTGATATATTATTTTGTTTGTTTATTATGTTATGCTTATTTCAAATATATCAGCGCCATCTAAGTAACATCTAAAAAAATAAAATACCCATAGTATACTTCAAAACTTCAAACGCGTTTATTGCTTTTCCAGTGACAGGTAGAGGTATAGTTGTCATATTTTTTGTTTGTTTCATGGTTCTTAAATTATATATAGAAGCGTTATCTATGTAACACCTAGAAAAATAAATCGCTTAGTATTTTATAAACTTCAAACGCGAATATCTGTTCCAGTGACGTACAGGTATAGTTGTGATAATTTTTGTCTCTTGCATTGTCCTCTACTCAAATATATAATTACCATCCGTGTACCTAACAACTAAAAAAAAATCCCGGTAGTAACTTAAACGCGTATATCTCTGTTCCAGTGCCAAGTAGAGGTATGGTTGTCATATATTTTGTCTGTTGCATTGTCCTCTACTCAAATATATAAGAACCATCCGTTTAACACCTAGAAATAAAATCCCCATAGTAACTTCAAACGCGTTCCAGTGACAGGTAGAGGTATAGTTGTCATATATTTTTTTGTCTGCTGCATTGTCCTCTACTAAAATATATTATAAGAACCATCCGTTTAACACTTAGAAAAATATCCCCATAATAACTTCAAACGCGTATATCTCTGTTCCAGTGATAGGTAGAGGTATAGTTGTCATATATTTTTTTGTCTGTTGCATTGTCCTCTACTCAAATATATAAGAACCATCCGTTTAACACTTAGAAAAAATATCCCCATAATAACTTCAAACGCGTATATCTCTGTTCCAGTGACAGGTAGAGGTATAGATCTTTTGTCTGTTGCACTGTCTTCTACTCAAATATATAAGTATCATCCGTGTAACACCTAGAAAAAGAAATCTCTATAGCAACTTCAAACGCGTATATCTCTGTTCCAGTGACAGGTAGAGGTATAGTTGCCATATATTTGTATGTTTGTTGCATCGTTTTCTACTCAAATATTTATATATTTAATTAAGTACCATCCGTGTAACAACTAGAAAAAAAAATCCCCATAGTAACTTCAAACGCGTATATCTCTGTTCCAGTGACAGGTAGAGGTATAGTTGTGGTATATTTTTTTGTTTGCTGCATTGTCTTCTACTCAAATATTTAAGTACCATCCGTGTAACAACTAGAAAAAAAAATCCCCATAGTAACTTCAAACGCGTATATCTCTGTTCCAGTGACAGGTAGAGGTATAGTTGTCGTATATTTTTTTGTTTGCTGCATTGTCTTCTACTCAAATATATAAGTACCATCCGTTTAACACCTAGAAAAATATCCCCATAGTAACTTCAAACGCGTATATCTCTGTTCCAGTGACAGGTAGAGGTATAGTTGTCGTATATTTTTTTGTTTGCTGCATTGTCTTCTACTCAAATATATAAGTACCATCCGTGTAACAACTAGAAAAAAAAATCCCCATAGTAACTTCAAACGCGTATATCTCTGTTCCAGTGACAGGTAGAGATATAGATGCCATATATTTTTTCGTCTGTTGCATTGTCCTCTACTCAAATATATAAGAACCATCCCTTTAACACCTAGAAAAGATGTCCCCATAGTAACTTCAAACGCGTATATCTCTGTTCCAGTGACAGGTAGAGGTATAGTTGTCTTATATTTTTGTTTGTTGCATTGTCCTCTACTCAAATATATAAGAATCATCCGTTTAACACCAAGAAAAAATCCATAGTAACTTCAAACGCGTATATCTCTGTTCCAGTGACAGGTAGAGGTATAGTTGTCATATATTTTTTTGTCTTTTGCATTGTCCTCTACTCAAATATATAAGTACCATCCGTGTAACACCTAGAAAAAAAAGACGCCAAAATCAGGCATTGGCTTTTATGGGTTGTTTTGTTTTTTAAGAGTTTGTTCTGCTCATAAAACAAAACCACTTTTATTAGAAACTTTTCAAAAAAATTAGTCCTCCCATGCAAAAATTATGAAAAAGTAAGTCACTTAGTATGGGAGAACGATTTTTTGTCATGTTTCAAAGTTTTTTATAAAAGTTGGTCAGTTTTGTGAGTAGAATGCACTCACTTAATTAAATGTAACCTTATCTAAAAAGGGACCTTATCAGTGCAGTGCCTATTGTACTAATATTTTGTTGTCATATCTTTTTTGTTATTACCTGTGTACAATAAATTGTTAAAAAAAGGGACCAACTTAGTACTGGTTTTGCATACAAATGCGTATCAAAACCAGTATAAGTAGATCCCGAGTGAACTCCTTCGAGCTCCTGGACCCGGATACTGGTGACGTGGTGTTCAGCACCTCCGCACCCGAGATGAACATCCCTGATGGGGTCAACAACCTGCACGCTAGGGTAGGTATATACAGTGTTTAAAAAAGTTTACTGCATATATTTTAAGGGGTCAAACAGTTCATGAAACTGAACAACTTTCCCTGAGGAACATAGGTCGAAATATGGAGAAAAAATTTGGACTTCCCATTTTTTATTCATATTTTTCCTTGGGAATAGTTTTTCAGTTTCAGAAGTAAACTAAACCCCGATAATATTTATACTGAATTTAATAGGACCTCATAGTATAAGGGACCAACTCAGTTACAGTAAGTACTTACAACTTAAAGTAGTTTATATATTACAGTCTGCACTTAAAGTAATATAATATGCCGTCAATACAGCGACAGTAACATATTTACAGAACTTTTTGAATAACAAGACTTAGATCCTTTTGATAATTGGGACACTGAAAAGGCACATCAACCTACCTATACAAGGGACCAAATTAACTGGTTTTGCATACAAATGCTTATTAAAACCAGTATAAGTAGATCCCGAGTGAATTCCTTCGAGCTCCTGGACCCGGATACTGGTGACGTGGTGTTCAGCACCTCCGCACCCGAGATGAACATCCCTGATGGGGTCAACAACCTGCACGCTAGGGTTGGCAGTGGCGTGCACAGGGTTTCATGTCTGGGTAGGCAGTAGATATGAACTGAGGCGGATCTTATACGCACCGCATCTTTTTCCACTGCACGTTTTACCGGATTCTTGAGAAACCATCCTATGCAAAAACTGGATTTCATTATGGCACATGTCGTCACCGCGTCAAATTGCAACTGAGACGAACAGCAAAAATGTGCGGTGCGGTGCATTGCAACAAAATAAATAAACTATGCACACCAACAACTCCCGTCAGCCGCATCTGTCGTAAGAAGTTGAATGAATAAAAGTCGTGTTACCTTTTCTGAGCGCTTTTTCCATCCAAATTGTACAATCTGCCTCTATCATCATCATTGCATCACACTTACACATTAAAAATTAACTTTAAAAGTTACAGAAACGGGTGTCTCAACTTTTTGTAAACATAGTCATCACTACATCAGTTGTTTTCAGACAACTTGTTTTTAACAAATATCACACCGTTATTGTTAGTCAAGCACATTTAATAATACGTTATAAAATATCTATAATTGCTACTTTTTTCAGCATAAAACAACAACGAAAACAATATTATGTGAACAAACAATAATTTGCATTTTCTAACCTAAATCATAATAAAATACTTTCAATCCTGAATGTATCTCATTTCTTAATAAATGTTTGAAACAAAGGTATCAACAAATCGGTCGGATTATACGCGCCAAAACCCCCCATGCACGTAGCGAGCGGTTGTCTATGGTCATTTTACTTTTTAATTGCGTTTAGATGCTTTGTTTTGCGTTTTGTTTAGCGTATGCAAATGGAATGTTGCCGAAAATGCTACAAATATATTATATTCTGTGGCACAGGTGCTGCCTTTTCACGCACACTACTTAACATTTTTCAGCTTTGTGTGAGTGTAGAGAGCTCACACTTACAGTGTATTTACGCTAATTTCACACATTCATACTAGAGGTATCGGGCGAGTTCATGAGGCAGCGATCGAGTCCACTTATTTTGAATGACATATCGTACTTGAGAGATAAGCGGGGATTAGTAGCGCGAAATAAAGGCGCAAAAGTAAGATGGCATTTATTGCGTTCCATCTTACGTTACATTATTGTTCTTAAATAAATTAAATTCTTATTAGCGGGTGAAAATGGCAGGGTAGGCAGTGCTTTTATGCCTTTATGGACTGCACGCCCCTGAGGGTTGGTACCAGCATCAGAGTATATATAAGCAAGCTATAGAGTGCGACTAAATAGTTAGAATACAACCTCTTTGTCCATCATCCGTATAGCTACAAACGCCAGTGACAACACCATTGAACCTCAATTACCAGTCCAGCAAAAAAGAGTGGAAATTAAATAAAATGGAACTAAAAATTTTTCATACTAAATTGTTGCCATTCATAGTCAATGTTGCCATTTAATTTTGAAATTTCATACAAAGTGGCGCCCTCACCCTTTATCTACTCTTTTTTGCTGCACTGTATTCATTTAGCAACATTAGCAGCATTGTATATCAACACGCGTGTATTGTGGCAACCGTGGCAACGTCACGTGTAATGTTTATAAACATTGTGTCTGCAACATTGGAACTAGTGTTAACGGTGTAATTATATAGCAACATGGTCCCGCGGCAACAAAAGCTGCGCAGCTTGGGTATACATATATACACTATTGCTAAACTATGCTGCTAGCAACAACAAACAGATTTTGTACATTGTTGCTAAACTATGCAGATAAACAATGTTGCTAGATGCACACGCGTCTTTCTTGTTAATGTTGAAGTGTTCATCCGTAAAAAGGACCAACTCTAACTGGTTTTGCATACAAATGCTTATCAAAACCAGCATAAGTAGATCCCGAGTGAACTCCTTGGAGCTCCTGGACCCGGATACTGGTGACGTGGTGTTCAGCACCTCTGCACCCGAGATGAACATCCCTGATGGGGTCAACAACCTGCACGCTAGGGTAGGTACATCTACACTTCTACACTAATATAATAAAGAGGAAACCTTTGTTTGTTTTTTTGTATGTATGTAATCGATAAACTCCGAAACTACTGGACCGATTTCCAAAATTCTTTCACCATTCGAAAGCTACAACATTCCTGAGTAACGTAGGCTACTTTTTATTACGGGAAAATTCCTCATTCCCACGGGAAAACGGTTAGCAGCAGGAAAAGCGGGAAATATAGCGGATATTACCCAAATTAGCCAAACCTCTTTACCGATCTTCGAGAAATTTGGCACTGATATTACTAGCATAATAAAGATGGACATGGACTACTTTTTGTCAGCCCTCGAGGATCTGGAGAACCTGATGAAGACCACCAGCATCCCATCTAAACTATAAGAGATACGGTCATGGCTTCATACAAAAAGTTGTTTACCATGACGGGCCGCTTCTGCTGGCACATGGTCATCTAGGATTTGGAGTACCTGATGTAGACCACCATCATCCCATCTAAACTATAAGTGATATGGTAATGGTTTCAAAGTATAATTATTCAGCATGACGGGTCACTTCTGCTGGTCATGGTCACAAGGGTCTGGAGTACCTGATGTGGACTACCAGCATATCATCTAAACTATAATAGATTCGGTAATGGCTTCAAAGTTAAAGTTATTCAGCATGACGGGCCGCTTCTGCTGGCACATGGTCACGAGGGTCTGGAGTACCTGATGTAGACCCCCAGTATCCCATCTAAACTATAAGAGATACGGTAATGGCAAAGATCCAATTTCTACGGGGAAACAGGTAAGTAGCAGCGGGTGAAACCGCTGGGCGGGCCGCTAGTATTATTATAAATATACTAGAGGCCCGTCAGCGCTTTTACCCGCTTCACCTCATCCTCATTTATCCCGCAGGAAAATTGCATTTCTACGGCATGTGTTATGCATGTAAACCCCCTCTTGAATCACTCTATCTATGACAAAAACATCATGAAGTACATAGTCTTTATGTGATGCCGATTTTTATCGACTGACTACTGTTTGAATTGTAATGTAATGTATGGACTTTGTCTGAAATAAATGGATTTTAATTTTAATTTATAGCATTCGCTATCTCCTCCTAAACCACGTAACGGATTTTGATCCGCATTTTTATGATAGATACAGCGATTCGAGAAGAAGGTATCTATGTATAACACATGGCAGGAAAATGTGTGTTTCCCGCAGGAAAATGAGTTGCAGCTAGTGAAATCGCTAATAGGTCGCTAGTCCATCAATAAAACCAAAATAAAATGATCAGTTTGATAAAGTACGGCCATTCGAATAGGCCATACTTATTTGATGGCTGTCAAACCCATACCAGAAGGCATATCAACAAAGAAAAATAGACCTTATGTCGTATTAAAATTATTTTGACAGCTGTCAAATATTGCCTATTGAAACGGTGGTAGTGTACCTATAAACAACTAATTCCTTTCTTTCCAGCAAATCTCGACGAAGCGCGTGTCATCACCTCTCGACGAGGACCTGAAGCTGAAGTCCGAATCGTCAGCGCACCTCCGCGGCGCCGAGGGCACCCACATGGAAGCCAAAGAACTGTTCTGGTCTGCAGACCAGGATATCTACCTCAAAAGTGTGAA
Source organism: Phthorimaea operculella (assembly GCA_024500475.1). Lineage (NCBI taxonomy): Eukaryota > Metazoa > Arthropoda > Insecta > Lepidoptera > Gelechiidae > Phthorimaea > Phthorimaea operculella. The sequence continues at coordinate 58,219 of JANFCV010000492.1, forward strand.
TGGTTCGATCGTGCTTAGTGGAAAAGAAGGGGTGTTTGTTGATGTAAGGTAAGTAACCATAACGATTAAGGCGCGTATTTATTGGGAACAAAATCCCAGGAACTTTGTATAAGACCAAAGTTTCCAACAAAAATGTTCCCACGAAATTGCCAGACACACAGTCCCAGATACAATGTAGCTTAGTTCAGTTTTGACGCTGAACTAGTGAAAGAGAACGCTCCTGCCACAACACGGATGACCTATGGCGAGCGGAGCGAGCTATACATTACGCTCCTGCCACAACACGGATGACCTATGGCGAGCGGAGCGAGCTATACATTACGCTCCTGCCACAACACGGATGACCTATGGCGAGCGGAGCGAGCTATACATTACGCTCCTGCCACAACAAGGAAGACATAAGGCGAGCGGAGCGAGCAGTTGGAATTTCTGTATGGACGCAGTTACAAATTCCAATTGTCGTAAGGTCACTTCCTTACCTGAAGAGATGAACTGAAATCGAAACAGTTGCCTACTTATTTTGCAAATATACTTTTCGTCTTTCGTTCTCTTTCACTAGTTCAGCGTAAAAACTGAATTAAGCTACATAAATTTTTAGCGATTGCCCCGCTTGGGTACAAGAAGCTTATCGTAGAGGACGAAACTCATACCGAGTTGTCGTAAGACACTCATGAGACCGATGCCTCGCAGATTCGCACCAGTAGTCCGTATGAACGCAGTTACAAATTCCAGACACAAAGTATCGGAAACAAACCGCGTCCACACTGCCAAAATAATTATCCCTTATCGTTGAGAAGTCCACTGGATGCATTCGCCGCCGTATCGCGGTATGGAGCTCCCTTTCCCACTTGGTGATGTGGAAAACCCGTGGGTGTCGTAAAATGCGACTATAGAGAAGAGGACCACTCGCTGCATTAGCAGCCGTATGGTCCTCCATACTAGAGTCGCTTTTTACGACACCTACGGGTAGAATTAGGGTGATGATATTCGTGCAACACACGGCATTACTTACGCATTTTGTCTTACCTTATTTCCTTACGTTCCAGGTACCTACCCATAGCTGCGCCGGTGGGTAAGTCGGAGCGGCCGAGCGGGCAGTACAAAGTGTGCGTTTGTATGCCAGAGGGGAAGCTATTTCGTATAGCAGTCCCTACAGGGCAGAGGGCTGATTGCGACCACGTTAATGCGACTGGGGAACTCAATCCTTGCGCTTAGGGTGTTATTGGTGTGAAAAATTTGGTCTAGCTCCTAAATTACACCCAGAAAAATAAACCAGAAATTTGCGTCAAAATTTGGTTCTACCTCCTAGACTACACCCAGAAAAATAAACCGGAAATTTGTGGTAAAATTTGAGCCAAAACTATTAATCGCATAAAATCAAATTTGTTCAGTATTAGTCTCGGTTACCATTTTCAAGTTAAGGTGAACCGTTTCTCATAAAAAAGTATAATAAATTTTGTTTGTTTGTATGCCTGAGGGTAAACTATTCCGTATAGCAGTCCCCACCGGGCAAAGGGCCGATTGTGACCACGTTAATGCAACTGGGGAGTTGAATCCTTGTGCTTGGGGTGAGAAAATTACCCTAAAATTGGTGTGAGAATTCGGCTTAGCTCCCAGACTACACCCAGTAAAATAACCAGAAATTTGTGTAAAATTTGGGCCTAGCTCCTAGACTATTAATCGCCTAAGATCGAACTTGTTCAGTATTAGTCAAGGTTAGGATATTTTTTTATTGTTTTTAGGTTTTAGTTTATGACAAGTTTTAATAATCTAGTCACACTCACTAGTCATGCATTTATAACATTTATAGAATTAGTTAATATAATTAGAGACTAATATAATTAATTGTTAATTTTCTGTAATTTTATAACAGTGTTTTATTGCTTTATGACTATCATATCATAATTATACGCATAATTAGTGATGTGTAGATGTGTAGGTAAAAATGTTATACTTACCCATAAAAGTCGTCAGTTATTCATACAGGGTGTTAATTTAAATGCGTGTCATATCATAGCTTAAGGACAGGTTCAATATCGACAAAGGAACCCCTTAAAAATGATTGGGAAAATCCTAGTTGTTTTTTTTTTAAGAAACTGGCTTGCCGACACCATTTGGCTGGTCATGCAGGCGATTATGAATTATATTTTTTTTTATGGTTCTATCGATACTGAACCTACTCTTAAACTACTGCACGCATTTAAATTGACACCCTGTATACGGAGGAAATGCATTAAATTAGACACGTTGTTCGCACGTCCTGAACAATTTTCAGTATGAGACCAAGGCTGGAAAACGAAAAAAAAAGTTTATCCTCTCATACCTACTAAATTCATGATCAGCTGACTGACTTTCTATGGATATATTTTTTCTGTCGTTCAGCATTGATCCCTTTATGAAAGATAATCAGTAGGTACGATGCATTTTCTCCGAAACACGGTGTATGAATTTTCTACTTTCCTTCAATATTATGATTTGCTCATACATACGTAACAAAATAATATTGGAACAAAGTTTAAAATACTTACAATACATATTGATAGTATTTATAATAATGATGATGTCACTGCCGTAAAAGTTACTATAAAAATAAAAGTATACCTACTGACAAATTAACTATAATTTTTATTTCGTAGATTATTTTTATAGCAACAGACAAAAAAGATAAAACCTAATATAAGTATGAATGTATGTACCTATATAGGGTTACATTTAATTAAGTACAAATCTCTTGAGGGTGTGATCTACTCACAAAACTGAACAACTTTTGTTTGAAAATTTCTTCGAAATATGAAAAAATATTTGGACCTCCCATACATAAATGCTGAAATGTGGGAGGTCCATTTTTTTTTTTCATATTTCGAAGAAAAGTTTCTAACAAAAGTTGTTCAGTTTTGTGAGTAGATTACACTCTCAAGAAATTTGTACTTAATTAAATGTAACCGTATATAATAAATAACAAAACAGCAATCAAAATACATGTTTAATCGCTGAAAACAAATTCGGACTTATTAGTCAGAACTTTATAAACTTTTCCGTTTATAATAGTGGAGTCATTTTCGTAACTATTGTGTTCTTTCTCCGTCAGTTCCCCGCGCATCCTTATTCCGTCCTCGTCAGCAGACATATTTTCGAGGTCTACATCTTCTGGGTGGTACGGGTTGAATAAGAATCTTCTGTTGTCTTGCGGATGCAGTGTGGACGACTTTTCGATGTGGTTTATGAAATCTGTGAAAGGAAGGTAAGAGTTAAGAGTTCCTCGGTATTAGGGTTCCGTGCTAAGGTTCCGTGAGTATTTGGGTCAATACGGCACCCTTAAAATGAGAACCCTCCGTCATATCAGTCATTTTGTCACCAGGCTGAAGCAGGCAACAGGCTGTAGGGATCTCGTAGCTATGATAGTTGGTCCTTTACAGCAGATGGCTCCCATACAAAAACGTCAATTATAAGGTGTAAAAAATCAACTGCAAATATTTTAAGGGGTGAACCAGCCCATGAAACTGAACAACTTTCCCCAAGGAACATAGGTCGAAATATGAAAAAAAAATTTTGACCTCCCATACAAAACGTACCAGCCAACCGAGTCAATACAAATTGACTCGGTTGGCTGGTACGTTTTGTACGTTTTGTACCAGTCAATTTGTATGGAAGGTCCAAAATTTTTTCTCATATTTCGACCTATGTTCCTTGGGGAAAGTTATTCAGTTTCATGGGTTAGTTTCCCTTCAAATATTTGCAGTTGATTTTTTACATCCTATATGGTGATTATTAGGTATAGTACCTAATTGTACGGGACCCTTCACGCGCTAACCCGACTCGCACTTGGCAGGGACTTTAAAAACTTTGGGCTAGGTTTTGTAAATCCAATAAAAGGCTTTTTATTAAAAGTCATGCTTTTATAGTTAATTAAATGTTTGGATACTTACATAGACTGCAAATCACTATTACAAAAATCATAATAATAGATAAGTATTTTCCCACTTATAATAAATACCTCTACCTGAATTCTACATATTATTAAGGCACCAATAGCGCATTTTATTAGGTATTTTTATATTTCATGGAAAATCAATTTATGCAAATAAAACGATTCCAAGTTTTTATTATTTCAGACGCGATAACTTAACAATACCTAACTCTAGACCTAGAGTAGTTCGATTGGGGAGGTACAAAAAATATAGGCTTTGTAGGATAATACAAACAAAAGTTGCTAAATTCATAAAAATAGCAGGCGGGATTAGAACTAGCCTCCTTTAAAATTACAATATTGCTGCGTAAAATCTCCCCAATCTGGGGATAAAGTATTAAATAAGTTATGTCCAAATTGATTTGATTTAGTGTGGCTTGATCTCGACGATCGTACAAAATTCTACAGATATTTTCATCACGCATATTTTATTTTCTTACATTCTCTCTCTCTCTTCGTGTGGGACACCGAGTCATTTAACAACTCGATGAACCCTGGTGTCAGAATATTTATTTTTAGCTTTTAGTGCGATTTAACGCCATCTTTTATCGAGTAGCGGTATCTAAAAATGATCTTATCGTCACCCGTGTTTTTCGAATTGAAAAAAATCGAAACACCTCGGAGTTAGCGCCACCTTTCTTCGAGTAGCGACACCCGACGTTCCAATCGTCACTCGTGCTTTTCATACACACGGGTGTCGACTGGCAGCAATGTAATGTGAAAAGGTGTGGGAATGAAAAACGCGGGTAAATTTAGTTACATTTATTTCCCAAAAACTGCGTGCCAAACGAATCCATCATTTTCTTCATATCATCAGCGGGTTTCCTCTTGTTCTTCATATGTATGAACTTGACGTGGCTGTCGAGAGCCACTTTCTGCGTGAATTTTGCGTCGCAGTGAGCGCAGCCGAACGGTCGCTCACCTGTGTGCGTGCGCATATGGTTCTCCAGGATTCTGTTGTCCTGTGAAAAGAAAGAATATGATTTAAATAAGACATAAAATCGGCCAAGTCCGAGTCGAACTCGCGCTCGAAAGGTGTTGGCATTTTTTTGTGGGAGCCATTTATCTTTTTATTTTTAGTACCGTACGGCACCCTTTGTAAGTGAGTCTGACTCGCGCTTGGTCGATTTTTTATTTTCAAATTATTACTATTATTTTAGCCTAAGATGTCCCACTTGCTGGGCAAATTCCTCCCCACTTTTCTTCCAGACTTCCCGATTAGCTGATGTTATAGGCCAGTTAGGATCGTACTCGTCGAGGTCATCCCGCCATCTCTTTTTCAGCCTGCCTCTTGGACGACGCTCTTCTGGGATCCATTCAGTTGTCAACCTGGCCCACCGATCGGGATGTATCCGTGAAACATGCCCAGCTCAATCCCATTTAAGTCGGGCCGCCTTCTTGTTAATTATTATTATATGCTTTGAACCGTTATTAGAGACCTGTAGAGTGAGACAACACCACTTCCGTTTCCTTTGAACAGCCCTGATTGGCTCCCACAACCACTTCCGGCGGCACGTCATCGCCACGTGATCGCGTGGCGCAGTGGTGGTGGGAGCGCAGCTTGTCGCCAGCAGACTGCCGGCTCGTCACATTGGCATCGACTTTCGTCGTGCGAACACCCTGAATAATTAACAACGTTGTTGTTCGTTTTATAAATTTTATTTTAAAATTTATTATTTTATTCTTATATTTTTCAGATATTTCAGATACTTTTCAGGATAAAAAAGCAAGTTGAATTTAGTGTTCTGCGGAAGAACCTATCCACTATTATCTCCGGAACGGGATTCTAGGCCCGGGAGTAACAACTTGCTCACAAAAGCACGCGTGGTTTAGTGTTCTGCGGAAGAACCTAACCTCCAAAGAGGGATTCTAGGCCCTAGGAGTAATCCTCCAGAGAGAAGTAACTTGCAAATTTCACAAAAACATGTTCTGCGGAAGAATTTAGCGTTCTGCGGAAGAACCTAACCTCCAAAGTGGGATTCTAGGCCCCGGGAGTAATAATTTGCAAGTTTTACACGTGCATACGCAGAAAAAGGTTACTCGCGTGCTCACTACGCATTGACGTTCAGACGTCAGCTTATACGACTGCTAGGTCGTGAGGACTTCTAGGTCCTGAGAGCGAAGTCTTGACGTACAGGCGTCAACTCATACGACGGCTAGGTCGTGAGGACTTCTAGGTCCAAAGAGCGTAACCTTGACGCGACAGGCATCAGCTCATCAGACTTCTAGGTCAAAAGAGCATAATCTGTCAGTGTGCGTATTTAAGATGTGAAAGGAGCGAGACATGTCAGTTTATCGGACTTCTAGGTCCAGAGAGCGTAACCTTGACGCAAAACATGCCTGCTCAGCATCATAAACTACAGTTCTTCAGCATTTTCATCGAGCTCCGAGTAATTCCGGCGGCACGGGTGGCGGCGGCGGCGCAAGCGTCGGCGGCGGTGGTTATTTCAGCGTGTAATGGTGGTGAATCCTTGGTCGAATCCGGTAAGTGTTTTCTAGCAGTATTTAATATCGTGTACCTAACCGAATTTTGGAACAAATTGAGTGAGTGACGACCTGCTTTCTTATCAAGATTTTTCGATTTTCTAATTACTACGAGTACATGCTCGTGTATGAGTATTACCTACGTCGTTCAAATCGACGGGTAATTCAAAGTTGATACCTACGTACACATTGCAAATCGTCTGCAGAAGACGTGCAAACCCCTAATTTATGGTGCAAATATGAAAAAGTCACGTCAGTACTGGATCATACTTACGTATCTACTATTATTCAGTGTAACATTGTAACATTCTCGTGATAAACGTATCTACACGTTACTAAGTAGGTACACACAAAGCTCATTTTAAAATCTTTTTGGTAAATATGTTTTTATGCTCCCAATAATTTTGTAATTTTTATAGTACCCACTTTTGAATGTCAATCACTCAAAAGTCCAATCCCTCCGTAATTTTATTAAAACAGGTAATAAATAGATGATAGTTAAAATGAAAAGAGAATTGTATGTACCTACCCACCTTTTAAAATTTTATGATTAAAATGTTACACTGAAATTTTGATCTCCCGACTGATGGAACACTACAGTCAGTGTACATTGTAGGGACAAGTATATGTCAGTCCCTTTCTGACTGTCACACGTAAAAAGAAATTGCTAAATAGGTACCAGTAGGCACTAGCTGGGTCACTCAACTCAACCATCACGGTTAGCGAAAATTTGTTCCATTAGATAAATAACACGTGTAGGTAACCCGCTCGCACATGCAGCGCAGGCACTCTCGGCGAGTAAGCCTGTTTACCTGACGTCTAAAGAACCGCTCGCAACCTGCAGCGTTCACATATGCCAGTGATGGCAATGGCACTCTCGGCGAGTAAGCCTGTTTACCTGACGTCTAAAGAACCGCTCGCAACCTGCAGCGTTCACATATGCCAGTGATGGCAATGGCACTCTCGGCGAGTAAGCCTGTTTACCTGACGTCTAAAGAACCGCTCGCAACCTGCAGCGTTCACATATGCCAGTGATGGCAATGGCACTCTCGGCGAGTAAGCCTGTTTACCTGACGTCTAAAGAACCGCTCGCAACCAGGAGGGTAGTCATATGCCAGTGATGGCAATGGCACTCTCGGCGAGTAAGCCTGTTTACCTGACGTCTAAAGAACCGCTCGCAACCTGCAGCGTTCACATATGCCAGTGATGGCAATGGCACTCTCGGCGAGTAAGCCTGTTTACCTGACGTCTAAAGAACCGCTCGCAACCTGCAGCGTTCACATATGCCAGTGATGGCAATGGCACTCTCGGCGAGTAAGCCTGTTTACCTGACGTCTAAAGAACCGCTCGCAACCTGCAGCGTTCCTATGCCAGTGATGGCAAGGGCACTCTCGGCGAGTAAGCCTGTTTACCTGACGTCTAAAGAACCGCTCGCAACCTGCAGCGTTCACATATGCCAGTGATGGCAATGGCACTCTCGGCGAGTAAGCCTGTTTACCTGACGTCTAAAGAACCGCTCGCAACCTGCAGCGTTCACATATGCCAGTGATGGCAATGGCACTCTCGGCGAGTAAGCCTGTTTACCTGACGCCTAAAGAACCGCTCGCAATCTGCAGCGTTCACATATGCCAGTGATGGCAATGGCACTCTCGGCGAGTAAGCCTGTTTACCTGACGTCTAAAGAACTACTTGCAACTTGCAAACCTGACGTATAAAAAACCGAATCGCTCGCAATCTGCAGCGTTTGCGTATGCCAGTCCTGGCAATGGCACTCTCGACAAGTGCGCCTGTTTACCTAATGTCTAAAAGACCGCTCGCAATCTGCAGCGTTTACATAATCCGGTAATGACAATGGCACTCTCGGTGACTACGCCCGTAATGTTTACCTGACGTCTAAAAACCGAACCGCTCGCAATCTGTAGCGTTTTCGTTTACCAGTCATGGCAAAGCACACTACGCTTGTTTATCTGACGTTTATAGGCCCGCTCGCATCTTGCAGCGTCTACATATTCCAATGGCACTTTCGGCAAGTATGCATGCCTGTTCTGTCTGAAGTACTGACGTCTAGCCTAGCTTTGACATTTTTCAGTGATGGCAATTGCACTCTCGGCGAGTATGCTTGCTCATTTGCCTAAAGTTCTCAGGCCTGCTCGCGCATGCAGCGTTATCGTTTTCTAGTTATTATAATGGCGCTCTCGGCGAGTATACCTCATCACTTAATGTTCTGAATATAGACTTGCTCGCACATGCAGCGTTAATGTTCTACTGTGGTGACAATATGTAACTCCTTTTCACCTGACCTTCTCAACGCCTGCTCGTACACGCAGCGTTATGTTTTCGGCGAGCTACCTTACCTATGCCTTTTCACGTTACGTTCTAAATGCCTGTTCGCACACGCAGCATAAACGTTATTTTGGCAGCTCGTATTCCCGGCGAGTTCACCAGTTTACTTAACATTTCAAACGCCTGTTTGAACATGTAAAGTTCAGAAGAGCGCATCCACAATGCTAGAACTGCTAGGTCCAAAAAGCGGAATCGTGATGCTACTGAGATGGCTTTTAGGTCCAGAAAGCGTATAAGTGAGGCTAGCATGGGAACATATGTATTCTAAGAAGTCCAATAGAGTGAAAATTAGGTTATGCACTCAAGCTGGCCATTACAAGTCTCTTTTAGAGACCAGAATCGGCTGCTTCAAACGCCTGCTTGTATAAGCAGCAATGACGTATTTCTATAATGCTAGTGGTACTGGCGCAGCTAAATACGCGACGACTTACATGCCATCAAATGTCTCTTAATTCAAATGCCATCTCGGCAATTGAATGTTCTAATGTAGCCCGCAGTAGTACGTGACGTAGCGATTAGTCAGTTTAAAGGTATTCAAAACATCTCCTTGCATATGCAGTGGCAACTACCCACGCGATTCTACTGATAGTTATTGGCACTCTTTACAAAGCCATCTTTTTACCTAACAATTCCACTTAACATCAAATGTTTTCTCGACAAAGACGCATATTCGACATCAATGTATTTACGAACTGTTGCTCGCACACGCATTACTGACGATTCATTTACACTGATGGATGATCGATGGTATTGATAGCGAATTCGTTTGTTTTCCTACGACTACCTACCTACAATAATAAAACGCCTATTCGAAAAATGCAGCGTTATCGAAATTCGCTAATGTTACTTAAAGTTCTTACGTCTGTTCTCCTAACATTCAAGTCACTTGCACGCAGTGCTGACTGTTTACCACTGCTGTAGTGGCGCTCACAGTATTTACCTACGCTTGTTCGCTACCTTCCGCATGTGACATACACGTTTATCTATCACAAACTGAACAGAGCTTATAAAGAGAAGCGGTCAAGTGGCAGCTTGTAAGATACGATCAAATAAATTGGCATAGTGCCTGCCTTACTTAAATAAATATGGACAGTCATCTGTTCTCAATTTTTACAATGCTCTTTAGTCAACTCATTAGCTTTATACCAAGCGAAAGATCCTTGAGTCACATATAAAGCTTCCTATCTCAAATATTATACGAAAACGGCTTTCGATATAGAAAAGATCTATTGTGAATCCAGCCATGTCATGGCTAAGTAACCGAAGTCTGATATGTAAATTTTGGAACATTGCAGACTAGATCTTTTTAGAACTCTTTCACTGAAAAGAACGGCCTGAATTCCATCCAATGAGATTAAGCTGCAGCCACGGCGAAGCAAAAGACCATTAAGGCATTTGGCAAGTACCAGGAATCGTATAGTTTTTTAATTTTATAAAGGGCATAGATAGAGCATAGTTATTTTCTTTCTATACCCGCCAAAAGCGATCACCCCTAGTTAACAGTGTTCTAACACTATTGGTCAAGGTCAGCAAGATACTTATTATTTGCTCTAGGCCTATAAAAAGGGGGGGGGGGGGGCGTGTCATATAAAACAGTTCCGGTCTATATAACCTCCTACTGGTTAAACTTTACCCCAATACAAATCTGTTGGGCATGCTTTAATGCTTTCTTGAGGCATTTTCTTGAATCTATCTGGCACAGCTGGCACGCCCTAAGCCCTCAATGGACGCGGTAGAGATTTACTTAATTTCTGTGTAACGGCCACGTTACTTACATGGTCTGACATCAAAGATTTTAGGACTTGGGACTTCTTGATATCAGCTCAGCGAGCTGATTATGGGTATTTTATTTTTTATTTATTGGTTGCGGAAACTGGTCGGAATATGTTGACGCTTATAAGTTCCCGGTTGGCTAAGTCAAACCACTGCTCAGGACAAGTAGTGTTATATATAAAACATCTCTATCATGATTCATGCTGGTCCTTTTTCTACAGGTCTGCACAGATCAGGCTGCTGTGCTGTTTCGCTTATTTGACAAATGCTTGATCGACAAGATTATACTTACCTTGCTAAATATAACTTGCAGTCCACTACAACTGTCCTAATTTGTGCCCATTCTAGGTACCTAGTTTTCACCTGTCCAGAATAAATCATAATGTATTAATTGCAAGATTCATTGCATAGAAAGTACCTTTTTTACAGAAAACTTAATATAACCGAATCTTTTCAGATTATAATAAATGGTTGTACCTATCACACATTGGCATACATAATTATTTCAGCTTGCCACCAGGCGATAACAAACACATCTCACTCTACAGGTCTCTAATAACGGTTCAAAGCATATAATATAATGTTTTACCTGAAAATAAAACAATTATTATATGCGATAACCTTATTAGAGACCTGTATTTTAAATTCTGCCTGTTGGCTTAATTTCGCATACTCTCAGTGAGATGACATGTGACGAGCCGGCAGTCTGCTGGCGACAAGCTGCGCTCCCCACCACCACTGCGCCACGCGATCACGTGGCGATGACGTGCCGCCGGAAGTGGTTGTGGGGAGCCAATCAGGGCTGTTCAAAGGAAACGGAAGTGGTGTTGTCTCACTCTACAGGTCTCTAATAAGGTTATCGCATATAATAATTGTTTTATTTTCAGGTAAAACATTATATTCTCTATATCTAACCCGTGAGTGTCGTAATAAGCGACTAAGGCATTTGGAAGTTAAATGTTTGTTGCAATTTGAGGCGACAAGCTGACAACCTGTCACTATGGTGATACACAGTCTTCCGAATGACTGTCGAACTTTTGTCAGAAGTAGTATAAATAACCGTTTTTGACAGTCATTTACGCTCTGCCTACACCGCAAGTGATATAGGCGTGAAATATGTATGTAATTCAATATTATCGCATTAATTGCTGTGTTTTATTGGTAAAAAAAATCCTAACTTGGCAACCCTAAATACACTCACACAAGTTTATCCGACGCCATTATGGTTGTTCAGTTTTGACAAAACTGGCATTCCGTCCGCCCTTTTGTACGTCCATGGGGGCATTCCACGATAAGGTCAACTTTGTCGGGTACGTGACGTGTTCCCATACGCACCCACTTATGTTTAAGATACAAAGCTACGAGAGTTGCAAAACCTAATTCAATACCGTACTTGCAATATCTATGTGACTTACACGGAAATATAAAAATAAGGGCGTCACGTACCCGATATTTTCGTGGAATGTACCCATGGGGGAACCACAATGCACGACATACTCAATGTACAGCAGGTTAAGGCACGGCAGCGTATTGTGCAGCAGATCATTGTACAACGTGATGGATGGATGGTCTTGAAATACGGGCCCGGACCAATAATGTACAGGGGTGGAAATGGAATCAAAACAAATGACGTCACAGCGGATGTAGTGATGTGACAGTGTTGACTTTGATCAAGTTATCGATTTATTATTGGAACATGACATGCAAGGCAACCCACGGAGGGACGGGGCAAAGCCCCACAAGGTTTGGAGGCGCAGCCCCCCGCAGTAAAAAAAACGTACTTAACACAAATCCGACACAGTAGGTTAGGTTAGGTTAGAACAGTGACCCCCTAGAGCGAACGAAGTGAGCGACCAAGCTTACTAAAGAATATATTAAATACTAGCTGCCCGTCAGCGGTTTCACCCGCTACAACTATTATTTCAGGGGAAGAAAGCATTACTCGCCAAGAGATGTCACTGTTAGTTTTCGGCGAAAACGTTTAAAACGCGAATCGGCTCAGTCACGCCACCTTTGCAAAAATATTGGAATATGCGTGATCGCGTAGGAATAAGACATTTTACCGTGGTAAAAAGTAGCCTATGTGTTATTCCAGATACTTTTCTATATTTGTGCAAAATTTCATGTCAATCTAATCAGCCGTTTTAGCGTGATGTCGTAACAAACACACACACAAACATCCGCCTTTATAATATTAGTAGGATAAAAACAATATCGATTAAGTTAGAAATGCATAAAATATTATCGATCCAGTCACATCACTATTCTACCACAACACGTGATGTCTCCAACCATCATGTCGTGCAATCCACCCCTGTGCACTTTCGGTACGGGGTGATGGATGGCGACATTGTTTTGATTCCATCCACCATGTCGTGCTCAATCACGTCGTACATTCCTCTGACGGCCAATATTATGCTGTACAATACTATGTTGTACATTGTAGGGACTCTACCCATGGCAGTGGACTGTTGTGGTTGTTATGGTATGGTATGGTAAACTCACACTGTTGTGGTTGTTATGGTATGGTATAGTAAACTCACACTGTTGTGGTTGTTATGGTATGGTAATGGTAAACTCACACTGTTGTGGTTGTTATGGTATGGTATGGTAAACTCACACTGTTGTGGTTGTTATGGTATGGTATAGTAAACTCGCACTGTTGTGGTTGTTATGGTACGGTATAGTAAACTCACACTGTTGTGGTTGTTATGGTATGGTATGGTAAACTCACACTTTATGTGGTTTATGTGGTTGTTATGGTATGGTATAGTAAACTCACACTGTTGTGGTTGTTATGGTATGGTATGGTAAACCCACACTGTTGTGGTTGTTATGGTATGGTATGGTAAACTTACACTGTTGTGGTTGTTATGTTATGGTATGGTAAACTCACACTGTTGTGGTTGTTATGGTATGGTATAGTAAACTTACACTGTTGTGGTTGTTATGTTATGGTATGGTAAACTCACACTGTTGTGGTTGTTATGGTATGGTATAGTGGTTGTTATGGTATGGTATAGTAAACTCACACTGTTGTGGTTGTTATGGTATGGTATAGTAAACTCACACTGTTGTGGTTGTTATGGTATGGTATGGTAAACTCACACTGTTGTGGTTGTTATGGTATGGTATAGTAAACTCACACTGTTGTGGTTGTTATGGTATGGTATGGTAAACTCACACTGTTGTGGTTGTTATGGTATGGTATCGTAAACTCACACTGTTGTGGTTGTTATGGTATGGTATAGTAAACTCACACTGTTGTGGTTGTTATGGTATGGTAAACTCACACTGTTGTGGTTGTTATGGTATGGTATAGTAAACTCACACTGTTGTGGTTGTTATGGTATGGTATGGTAAACTCACACTGTTGTGGTTGTTATGGTATGGTATGGTAAACTCACACTGTTGTGGTTGTTATGGTATGGTATGGTAAACTCACACTGTTGTGGTTGTTATGGTATGGTATAGTAAACTCACACTGTTGTGGTTGTTATGGTATGGTATAGTGGTTGTTATGGTATGGTATAGTGGTTGTTATGGTATGGTATGGTAAACTCACACTGTTGTGGTTGTCATGGTATGGTATGGTATGGTAAACTCACACTGTTGTGGTTGTTATGGTATGGTAAAGTAAACTCACACTGTTGTGGTTGTTATGGTATGGTATAGTAAACTCACACTGTTGTGGTTGTTATGGTATGGTATGGTAAAATCACACTGTTGTGGTTGTTATGGTATGGTATAGTAAACTCACACTGTTGTGGTTGTTATGGTATGGTATAGTAAACTCACATGTTGTGGTTGTTATGGTATGGTTATGGTAAACTCCACTGTTGTGGTTGTTATGGTATGGTATGGTAAACTCACACTGTTGTGGTTGTTATGGTATGGTATGGTAAACTCACACTGTTGTGGTTGTTATGGTATGGTATAGTAAACTCACACTGTTGTGGTTGTTATGGTATGGTATAGTAAACTCACACTGTTGTGGTTGTTATGGTATGGTATGGTAAACTCACACTGTTGTGGTTGTTATGGTATGGTATAGTAAACTCACACTGTTGTGGTTGTGTTGGTATGGTATAGTAAACTCACACTGATGTGGTTGTAATGGTATGGTATGGTAAACTCACACTGTTGTGGTTGTTATGGTATGGTATGGTAAACTCACACTGTTGTGGTTGTTATGGTATGGTATAGTAAACTCACACTGTTGTGGTTGTTGTAGTGTAAGTAAACTCACACTGTTGTGGTTGTTATGGTATGGTATAGTAAACTCACACTGTTGTGGTTGTTATGGTATGGTATGGTAAACTCACACTGTTGTAGTTGTTATGGTATGGTATAGTAAACTCACACTGTTGTGGTTGTTATGGTATGGTATGGTAAACTCACACTGTTGTGGTTGTTATGGTATGGTATGGTAAACTCACACTGTTGTGGTTGTTATGGTATGGTATAGTAAACTCACACTGTTGTGGTTGTTATGGTATGGTATGGTAAACTCACACTGTTGTGGTTGTTATGGTATGGTATAGTAAACTCACATAGAACCCTGTGTTGAGTTTGTTATGGTATGGTATAGTAAACTCACACTGTTGTGGTTGTTATGGTATGGTATGGTAAACTCACACTGTTGTGGTTGTTATGTGGTATGGTATGGTAAACTCACACTGTTGTGGTTGTTATGGTATGGTATAGTAAACTCACACTGTTGTGGTTGTTATGGTATGGTATAGTAAACTCACACTGTTGTGGTTGTTATGGTATGGTATAGTAAACTCACACTGTTGTGGTTGTTATGGTATGGTATAGTAAACTCACACTGTTGTGGTTGTTATGGTATGGTATAGTAAACTCACACTGTTGTGGTTGTTATGGTATGGTATAGTAAACTCACACTGTTGTGGTTGTTATGGTATGGTATAGTAAACTCACACTGTTGTGGTTGTTATGGTGTGGTAAACTCACACTGTTGTGGTTGTTATGGTATGGTATAGTAAACTAACATAGAACCCTCTGCCGCTACAATCCATGGCAGTGGACTGTTGTGGTTGTTATGGTATGGTATGGTAAAGTCACACTGTTGTGGTTGTTATGGTATGGTATGGTAAACTCACATAGAACCCTTGTTATGGTATGGTATGGTAAACTCACACTGTTGTGGTTGTTATGGTATGGTATGGTAAACTCACACTGTTGTGGTTGTTATGGTATGGTATGGTAAACTCACACTGTTGTGGTTGTTATGGTATGGTATAGTAAACTCACACTGTTGTGGTTGTTATGGTATGGTATGGTAAACTCACACTGTTGTGGTTGTTATGGTATGGTATGGTAAACTCACACTGTTGTGGTTGTTATGGTATGGTATAGTAAAGTGGACTGTTGTGGTTGTTATGGTATGGTATCGTACACTCACACTGTTGTGGTTGTTATGGTATGGTATAGTAAACTCACACTGTTGTGGTTGTTATGGTATGGTATAGTAAACTCACACTGTTGTGGTTGTTATGGTATGGTATAGTAAACTCACACTGTTGTGGTTGTTATGGTATGGTATAGTAAACTCACAGTGTTGTGGTTGTTATGGTATGGTATGGTAAACTCACATAGAACCCTCTGTTGTGGTTGTTATGGTATGGTATGGTAAACTCACACTGTTGTGGTTGTTATGGTATGGTATGGTAAACTCACACTGTTGTGGTTGTTATGGTATGGTATAGTAAACTCACACTGCTGTGGTTGTTATGGTATGGTATGGTAAACTCACATAAGACCCTCTGTTGTGGTTGTTATGGTATGCTATGGTAAACTCACTCTGTTGTGGTTGTTATGGTATGGTATTGTAATCTCACACTGTTGTGGTTGTTATGGTATGGTATGGTAAACTCACACTGTTGCGGTTGTTATGGTATGGTATAGTAAACTCACACTGCTGTGGTTGTTATGGTATGGTATGGTAAACTCACATAGAACCCTCTGTTGTGGTTGTTATGGTATGGTATGGTAAACTCACACTGTTGTGGTTGTTATGGTATGGTATAGTAAACTCACACTGTTGTGGTTGTTATGGTATGGTATGGTAAACTCACATAGAACCCTCTGTTGTGGTTGTTATGGTATGGTATGGTAAACTCACACTGTTGTGGTTGTTATGGTATGGTATGGTAAACTCACACTGTTGTGGTTGTTATGGTATGGTATAGTAAACTCACACTGTTGTGGTTGTTATGGTATGGTATGGTAAACTCACACTGTTGTGGTTGTTATGGTATGGTATGGTAAACTCATGTTGTGGTTGTTATGGTATGGTATAGTAAACTCACAGTGTTGTGGTTGTTATGGTATGGTATAGTAAACTCACATAGAACCCTGTGGACGGACTGTTGTGGTTGTTATGGTATGGTATGGTAAACTCACACTGTTGTGGTTGTTATGGTATGGTATGGTAAACTCATGTTGTGGTTGTTATGGTATGGTATAGTAAACTCACAGTGTTGTGGTTGTTATGGTATGGTATGGTAAACTCACATAGAACCCTCTGTTGTGGTTGTTATGGTATGGTATGGTAAACTCACACTGTTGTGGTTGTTATGGTATGGTATGGTAAACTCATGTTGTGGTTGTTATGGTATGGTATAGTAAACTCACAGTGTTGTGGTTGTTATGGTATGGTATGGTAAACTCACATAGAACCCTCTATGTGTTGTGGTTGTTATGGTATGGTATAGTAAACTCACATAGAACCCTCTATGTGTTGTGGTTGTTATGGTATGGTATAGTAAACTCACTGTTGTGGTTGTTATGGTATGGTATGGTAAACTCACAGTGTTGTGGTTGTTATGGTATGGTATGGTAAACTCATAGAACCCTCTGTTGTTGTTATGGTATGGTATAGTGGCCTCACACTGTTGTGGTTGTTATGGTATGGTATAAGTAAAGCTCTACACTGTTGTGGTTGTTATGGTATGGTATGGTAAACTCACACTTGTTATGGTATGGTATGGTAAACTCACACTGTTGTGGTTGTTATGGTATGGTATAGTAAACTCACACTGTTGTGGTTGTTATGGTATGATATAGTAAACTCACACTGTTGTGGTTGTTATGGTATGGTATGGTAAACTCACACTGTTGTGGTTGTTATGGTATGGTATGGTAAACTCACACTGTTGTGGTTGTTATGGTATGGTATAGTAAACTCACACTGTTGTGGTTGTTATGGTATGGTAAACTCACACTGTTGTGGTTGTTATGGTATAGTAAACTCACACTGTTGTGGTTGTTATGGTATGGTATAGTAAACTCACACTGTTGTGGTTGTTATGGTATGGTAAACTCACTGTTGTGGTTGTTATGGTATGGTATAGTAAACTCACACTGTTGTGGTTGTTATGGTATAGTAAACTCACACTGTTGTGGTTGTTATGGTATGGTATAGTAAACTCACACTGTTGTGGTTGTTATGGTATGGTAAACTCACACTGATGTGGTTGTTATGGTATGGTATAGTAAACTCACACTGTTGTGGTTGTTATGGTATGGTATAGTAAACTCACACTGTTGTGGTTGTTATGGTATGGTATGGTAAACTCACACTCTTGTGGTTGTTATGGTATGGTATAGTAAACTCACACTGTTGTGGTTGTTATGGTATGGTATGGTAAACTCACACTGTTGTGGTTGTTATGGTATGGTATAGTAAACTCACACTGTTGTGGTTGTTATGGTATGGTATAGTAAACTCACACTGTTGTGTTAGTTATTGAATGGTATATTAAACTACACTGTTTGTGGTTGTTATGGTATGGTAAACTCACACTGTTGTGGTTGTTATGGTATGGTATAGTAAACTCACACTGTTGTGGTTGTTATGGTATGGTATAGTAAACTCACACTGTTGTGGTTGTTATGGTATGGTATGGTAAACTCACACTTGTGGTTGTTATGGTATGGTATAGTAAACTCACACTGTTGTGCTGTTGATGGTATGTTATGGTAAACTCACACTGTTGTGGTTGTTATGGTATGGTATAGTAAACTCACACTGTTGTGGTTGTTATGGTATGGTATAGTAAACTCACACTGTTGTGGTTGTTATGGTATGGTATAGTAAACTCACACTGTTGTGGTTGTTATGGTATGGTATAGTAAACTCACACTGTTGTGGTTGTTATGGTATGGTATGGTAAACTCACACTGTTGTGGTTGTTATGGTATGGTATAGTAAACTCACACTGTTGTGGTTGTTATGTTATGGTAAACCCACACTGTTGTGGTTGTTATGGTATGGTATGGTAAACTCACACTGTTGTGGTTGTTATGGTATGGTATAGTAAACTCACACTGTTGTGGTTGTTATGGTATGGTATAGTAAACTCACACTGTTGTGGTTGTTATGGTATGGTATAGTAAACTCACACTGTTGTGGTTGTTATGGTATGGTATGGTAAACTCACACTGTTGTGGTTGTTATGGTATGGTATAGTATACTCACTCTGTTGTGGTTGTTATGGTATGGTATGGTAAACTCACACTCTTGTGGTTGTTATGGTATGGTATAGTAAACTCACACTGTTGTGGTTGTTATGGTATGGTATGGTAAACTCACACTGTTGTGGTTGTTATGGTATGGTATAGTAAACTCACACTGTTGTGGTTGTTATGGTATGGTATAGTAAACTCACACTGTTGTGGTTGTTATGGTATGGTATAGTAAACTCACACTGTTGTGGTTGTTATGGTATGGTATAGTAAACTCACACTGTTGTGGTTGTTATGGTATGGTATGGTAAACTCACACTGTTGTGGTTGTTATGGTATGGTATAGTAAACTCACACTGTTGTGGTTGTTATGGTATGGTATGGTAAACTCACACTGT
The DNA here is from genome assembly GCA_024500475.1 of Phthorimaea operculella. Taxonomy (NCBI): domain Eukaryota; kingdom Metazoa; phylum Arthropoda; class Insecta; order Lepidoptera; family Gelechiidae; genus Phthorimaea; species Phthorimaea operculella. Next base: position 77,677 of record JANFCV010000492.1, read on the forward strand.
TGTGGTTGTTATGGTATGGTATGGTAAACTCACACTGTTGTGGTTGTTATGGTATGGTATAGTAAACTCACACTGTTGTGGTTGTTATGGTATGGTATAGTAAACTCACACTGTTGTGGTTGTTATGGTATGGTATGGTAAACTCACACTGTTGTGGTTGTTATGGTATGGTATGGTAAACTCACACTGTTGTGGTTGTTATGGTATGGTATAGTAAACTCACACTGTTGTGGTTGTTATGGTATGGTATGGTAAACTCACACTGTTGTGGTTGTTATGGTATGGTATGGTAAACTCACACTGTTGTGGTTGTTATGGTATGGTATAGTAAACTCACACTGTTGTGGTTGTTATGGTATGGTATGGTAAACTCACACTGTTGTGGTTGTTATGGTATGGTATGGTAAACTCACACTGTTGTGGTTGTTATGGTATGGTATAGTATCATATAGAACCCTCTGCCGCACATGCATATCTTATTTTCTCTTTCCTCGGCCTCGTGGACTTACGCCATATGCTAAGTGTTAGGCAATAGTAATTACTTTTGTAATTTAATTATTAATTGAACTACTTTTAATTCAATTACATGTAATTGAAATTACATGTAATTGAAATTTAATGTAACAATTACTTTTCCAATTATGTAATTAAGTAATTATAATTCGTAATTCAATTACTCAATTACATTTTGTAGTATGATACATTGCAGTTTTGGCATAATCACAAATTTTGACGATTAAAACTTATAATTTTGTCACTAAATTAGTGATGATTGAAAATCTAGTTTTTGTGGTGATTATTAAGTATTCAATCGCTAATTTTTGAGTCAAAACTTAAACTAATTTGTAGGTATAAGTACATAATGACTCAGCCGGCTCGGCCCGCCAGATGCTTGTCAATGGGTCTTTAGAGGAGTCAAGCCATCGGGTCGTAAGGGTTATTAGGTTTGTAATGGTTCAACGGGTTCAGCTGGTCGCAAGATTCTTCGGGTCGTAAGGGTTCATCGGGTCGTAAGGATTCAACGGGTCGTAAGTGTTCACTAGAGTTCACGAAGAACCCTTACGACCAGAAGAACCTGCGAAACGAAGAACCGTTACGACCCGATGAACTCTTACGACCCGATGAACTCTTACGACCCGACGAACCGTGACGACCCGAAGAACCATTACGACCATAAGAACCCTTTCGACCAGAACAATGAAACCTTACGACCCGATAGCTTTAACAACCCGATGAACTCTTACGACCCGATGAACCTGTACGACCTGATGAACTCTTACAACGCGATGATCCCTTACAACCCGATATACATACACTAAAAAAACGAAAGGTTCAAGGAGTGCAAAAGGCCAAGCAATTCTAAGTATTGATTCATGTACTATCAGCAGCACATCAACCTATCCTTGATACATTACTGTTTTGTTTTTTGAATACAGATGATAAAAACACCTTTTATTCATCATATTGTTTTGTATGGGTCATTATTTAGAAATAAACACATAGTTAAAAATCCTTATAGCTGTTATTTATATGGCCCTTGTATATGTAGAGTTATTTAGTAATTCTAATTACAATTACTTCAAAGTAATTGGTAATTGAAATTACTTTTTAAAATTATTAATTGTAATTGGTAATTGCAATTACATACAGTAATTGTAATTTTGTAATTAGTAGTTAATTACAATTTGCCCAACACTGCTCCATGGCAGTGGACTGTTGTGGTTGTTATAGTATGGTATAGTCTTAGAGTGTATATAAGCAAGCTATAGAGTGCGCGTAAAAAGTAGGAACTGGTGGCAGTAGTCTGGGCGCACCTTCTCTGTCTGTCAGTAGCAAAACGACAGTGACAGCACTACTTAACCTCTATAACTTCTCATACATTTGACATGTGCAACTGCTTATGCTTTGACAGTACGCCGCAGGGCCTAATGCGCACTCTATAGCTTGCTTATATATACTCTAAGGGTATAGTAAACTCACATAGAACCCTCTGCCGCAAACGTAGCAGATTTTATTTTTTTCTCTCATGCGGCCCTCGTGGACGTACGCCATGTGCTGCTTGAATCGCGTGCTGTTTAGCAGGCCCTGGAAACAAATACAATAATTACGAGGTTTCAGAAAACTTAGCGTTTCAACTTGGATTTTAGGTGACAGGCTGACAACCTCTCATTATAGGGATACATGATACATCATCATCTTCCTTCCCTTATCCCAATTACTTGGGGTCGGCGCAACACGTTTTGTTAAACGCAAAATCGTGTTGCAAAAGGATTTGGCTTAATTTTACGACCGGCCGCCTACCAGACGTCAACCCGCCTTGGGAATACTTTTGTTGTGGGATTAACCGCCACCATACGGTTGACCTTGACTGTTTGGTCGGGTTTATCCCTCGGTCGCCTCTTGACCCCACGGGAAGAGGAGGTGGTGCTATTCTGCCGGCACCACACAGCAAGATACATGTGTTTAATAAAACATACATACATAATCACGCCTTTATCCCTTGCGGGTAGAGGCGTCAACAGCCGTAAAAATACGGTTTATCGCGTCTAACAATTTTTATAAAAATAATTTTATTTCCTAAAAAATTTACAGATGTGGCGATAGCGATGTATTCACAATCGTGTCAGCGCTCTGCCTACCTGAATAAAGGCCTGATTAACTATTAACTGAAAAATAACTGTCATTAAGCTAAGAAAAGCCGTACACCATGAAATCTAAGCCCTAAGAAGTAACAAAAGCCGAAAGGTACTCATGAAACAAAAAAAAACCTGCCGACCGAAAATTGCCGACCAGCTGATTGATTTACTATGGGAGGTCCAAAATTGATTTCATACTAGTATTCCGACCCATATTCCATAGGAAAGTTGCTCAGTTTCATGACATAGACCTCTTTCCTGAAAACAAATTTGGACCTACCATACATAAAATTGCTGAGCAGCTGATTGTTTTTTTATAGGAGGTCCAAAATTTTTTTTTATATTTCGACCCATGTTCCATATGGAAAGTTGTTCAGTTTCATGTTCGCTTGTTTATCACTATTTACAGTTGATTGCGTAGGGCTTTTCAACAGGGTCTGTATTATTTGGATTTGGAGTTATAAAATCCTTTGGTTAGTTTTCTTTTTTTAATTATTTGCGTATACCTTTTGACAGATGTTGCAGTAGAAGCGGTAGTTTTTGGAATGCACCACCCTGGAACATTAGCAATAAAGATACTTTATTAATACAAATCTTGATATTTAATCTAATCTAATACCATCATAATCATACAACTTTTTATTTAGAGATCCATCTAGATTTCCCCAAGGAACATCGGGTGAAATATGAAAAAGAAAAATTGGAACTCCCATACAAAATTGACGATCATCTGATTTGCGTTACTATGGGAGGTCCAAACTTTTCATATTACTAGGGGAATTAAATAATGAGAAAATTGAAAAATTCACTAGCGACCGCCGGGACTTGAACTCGGGACTGTGGATCACCGTTCCACCGCTCTGCCAACTGAGCTACGGGCGCCTAACGGTCCCTGGTGAATTTCTCAAACTCGGTGATCTCAAAACCGGTGATCCACAGTCCCGGGTTCAAGTCCCGGCGGTCGCTAGGGAATTTTTCAATTTTCTCATTATTTAATTTATGATAATAATATAGCACTGTAAGTGCATTAAAAATTCCAATACATTGGGAAGTTGGTCGTTATCGCCAACTGGTTCTGAGTTTTCGCTATCGGTCAAAATTGTCTTGTTGGGATATATCTACCAGGCAACATAGTCTTGTTGGTATTATATCTACCAGGCAACATAGTCTTGTTGGTATATATCTACCAGGCAACATAGTCTTGATGAGATATACAGGGTGTTAGGGACGGTGTAACGAAAACTTTGCAGGCGTGCTCAGACCATGAAACTGAACAACTTTTACTATGGAGCCAATGGTGGGAAACGAAAAAATTTCCGGTCTCCCATACAAAGTTAGTCAGCTGATCGTGAGTTTTGTATGGGAGGTCGGAATTTTCAGTTTCCCTCATTAACTCCATAATAAAAGTTGTTCAGTTGATGGTGTTCATGCTACAAAGTTTTCGTTACACCGTCTAACACCGTATATCAGGTCACATAGTCTTGTTGAATATATCTTCCAGGTAACATAGTCTAGTTGGGATATACAGGGTGTTAGGGACGGTGTACGAAAACTTTGCAGGCATGATCAGACCATCAAACTGAACAACTTTTTATGGAGCCAATGGTGGGAAATGATAAAATTTCCGACCTCCCATACAAATTCACGATCAGCTGACTGACTTTGTATGGGAGGTCGAAAAATTTTCGTTTCCACCATTAACTCCATAAATTATTTCGTTCATGGTCTGAGCACGCCTGCAAAGTTTTCGTTACACCGTCCCTAACACCCCGTATCTACCAGGCAACATAGTATTGTAGGGATATATCTACCAGGATACATAGTCTTGTTGGGATATATCTTCCAGGTAACATAGTCTTGTTGAGATATATCTTCCAGGTAACATAGTCTAGTTGGGATATATCTACCAGGCAATACAGTCTTGTCGGGATATATCTACCAGGCAACCTATGGGTACTGACCTGTAATGGTTGACCATGTACGCTTTGCGCGTGTACACGTTGGGACACTCCGGACACTTCACAGACTTCCTTTTGGGGCTGCAGACAGAAAAAGAAGGATTTTATTAATCGTTTAGTCTTTTACAAGGTATTAATTTAAATGCGTGCCATACCTGAAGAATAGGTAAAGTATTGATAAAGAATGTTATAATTTTTTTTTTAAATCCTGTACTAACATTATTATTTTTTACACTATGCCGAAATTTAATTCATATACCTGTATTTAAGCCAAGATTGGTTCAAACTCTAAGTTGATTAGATGAAAGTACTTGTTTTGGGTTGGGACTCTAAACGACAAAAGTGACATAAATTAACTTTTAAAAAAAGAAAATCCCATATTTTTTATAAGAGTTAAATAAAAATTTGTTCTACTCACAAAATTGAACAACTTTTATTAAAAATTTATATTAAAAAAGAATTGGATCTACCATTCTAGATAAGTGACGAAATTTTTCTTCACGTTTGTATGGCAGGTATTTACAAATGTTTTTTTCATGTTTCGAAGAAAAGTTACTCATAAAAGTAGTTCAGTTTTGTGAGTATAACACGCCCTAGAACATTTGGACCTTAATTAAATTTAACCCTGTATAACTTTGTTATGATACTTACAGTTTTTTCATTTCCTTCAAATGTACGACGGCCGTACTTAGATGTTTTTTATATCTGTAAAAGTTAGTAAAAACAATTAAAAAATGTGGTGCCGGCTTAGAATAGCATCACCCCATATCTTTCCTGTGGGTGTCGTTGTATTACGTAATAAGAAGCGACTAAGAGATTTGTAATAAATAAGTAATTATCCCCAAACTAAGCAAAGCTTGTACTATGTCTATAGCACGAATAAATGGTTTATTATTCTAACTAATGTAATACTTCGATACATTTATTTTGTAAATAAATACATATCATACATAGAAAACACCCAGACTAAACACAAATATTTGAATATTGACTAAACACATACCTGAGTACGTTATCGAACTGTATATTGCAGGGGACGCAATAACATTCCTCAGACCGCTCTATTTGGTGCTTGTAACTGATGTGTTGCCATTGGACTCGGTAGCTCGCGAATGTTAAGTCGCATTCCGCGCATTTGTATACCGCGTGGTGTCTGGGGAATCAATTAATACATGGTCAATAGCGATCAATGACAGTCAATATCAGTCAATATCAGTCAATATAAGTCTATATTGGTCAATAATAGTCTATATCAGTCAATAATAGTCAATATCGATCACTTATAGTCAATATTGATCAATACATAGCCAATATAATACCGGTCAATACATAGTTCATATCGATCAAATACAGTCAATACCAATCAAGAATAGTCAATACCGATCATAACAAAGTCAATATCGGTCAATAATAGTCAATATCGGTCAATCCATAGTCATATGGAACTGTATATTGCACTGGACGCAATAACATTTCTCTCGCTCTATTTGGTGCTTATAACTGATGTGTTGGCGTTGGACTCGATAGCTCGCGAATGTTAGGTCGCATTCCACGCATTTGTATACCGAGTGGTTTCTGGGGAGTCAATTAATACATGGTCAATATTGATCAACACATGTCAATAACAGGCAGTAATAGTCAATATCAGTCAATACCTAGTTAAAAACTATCGATACAAGGTCAATTTCCATCGACACATAGTTTATATCAACCAATAAATAATCGATATCAGTCAATACAATATAGTCAATCTCGATCAATACAAAGTCAATATCAACTAATGCTTAGTCAATATCAATCAATACATAGTCAATATCGTTCAATACATAGTCAATATAGGTCAATACAAAGTCAATATCAGTGAATACATAGTCAAAATCAATCAAAACACAGTCAATATCGATCGATACATACATAATCAATATCAGTCAATGCCAATGAACACACAGTCAATATACGTCAATACATAGTCAATATCGAACTGGATATTGCGCTGGACGCAATAACATTTCTCTCGCTCTATTTGGTGCTTATAACTGACGTGTTGGCGTTGGACTCGATAGCTCGCGAATGTTAAGTCGCATTCCACGCACTTGTATACCGAGTGGTTTCTGGGGAATCAATTGACACAGTCAATATCGGTCAACATAATAGGGTTACATTTAATTAAGTAACGAAACGAAATATGATAAAAAAATTTGGACCTCCCATACTAAGTAACACACTTTTTCAGCATTTTTGTATGGGAGGTCCAAATTTTTTTTTCATGTTTCGAGGAAAAGTTTTAAACAAAAGTTGTTCAGTTTTGTGAGTAGATTACACCCTCAAGAGATTTGTACTTAATTAAATGTAACCGTATATAGTTATTATCGGCCAATATTGGCAATATCGACCAATACATAGTCATTGTCAAAAAATACATAGTCAATATCGATCAATACATAGTCAATATCAACTAATGCTTAATCAATATCAATCAATACATAGTCCATATCAGTCAATACATAGTCAATATCGGTCAATACATAGTCAATATCGGTCAATACATAGTCAATATCAACTAATGCTTAATCAATATCAATCAATACATAGTCCATATCAGTCAATATCGGTCAATACATAGTCAATATCGGTCAATACAAAGTCAATATCGGTCAATACATAGTCAATATCGGTCAATACATAGTCAATATCGGTCAATACATAGTCAATATCGGTCAATACATAGTCAATATCGGTCAATACATAGTCAATATCGGTCAATACATAGTCAATATCGGTCAATACATAGTCAATATCGGTCAATACATAGTCAATTCAATATATTTACAACCAATTAATGAAAATGACATTATAAAAATTATTATGACATTAAATAATACTAACGCTGTAGGACATGATGAAATAAGTACCAGTGTTATAAAAGCCTGCAAGGATGAAATTGCTTCAGTTTTGGCCCATTTGATAAATCTTTCCTAGCAAATGGAATATTTCCAGATTTATTGAAGCTATCGGTAGTAAAACCCTTGTACAAATCAATGTGACAGTACCGACATGAACACTTTTCGTCCCATAACATTGATACCTATTTTCTCAAAAATATTTGAGAAAGTTATGTACACGAAATTAATAACATTTTTAAATAAGTACAAAATTCTAAAAGCAGACCAATATGGTTTCAGAAACAAAGTCCACTACTCTTGCAACATTTCATCTGGTAAATGAAATCTTGCAGAGTACAAATAGAAACTTTTACAACAGTGCTCTTTTGATATGTCAAAAGCTTTTGACTTTGTCTGTCATAAGCTACTTCTGGCGGAACAACACACTGGGATACGGGGCCCTGCCCAAAGCTGGTTGGCTAGCTATTTACAAAGCAGAGACAATGTATTGAAATAGATTCCATGGATTGTAAAAATGCTGTACAAACGTACAGATCCATGTATAAGGCTAATAGATTCGAGATTACCGCAAGGCAATCTTAGGTCCTTTGTTATTTTTAATTTACATTAACGACCTTCCTGAAGTGACAAATTACAGATCAATTTTATTTGCTGATGACATATCAATTATAGTGACTTCTAATATGAAAAATAATACAATTCTGCAACACGAACATGTCATAAATAATACAATTTCAGCGATAATTGAATGGCTATATAAAAATAATTTAAATATAAATATAACTAAAACAAATTATATAAATTTTAATAATCTTAATTCTAAACTAGATATAAAATATAAAAACGAAAATATTCAACATACGGACTATGTCAAGTTTTTAGGAATTTTCCTAGATAAAGAATTAAATTGGAAAACACAAGTAAATCATGTTTGCCAAAAATAAATCGTTTCAGCTTTCTACTATATAAACTCTCAAAATCAGCTTCACTAGACAGCAATGACGGCATATTTTGGTTATGTACAGTCTGTTCTGAAATATGGTTTAATTGTATGGGAAACAGTACTGATGTTGAAGACGCGTTCATTGCACAGAAAAAATGTATCCGGTCCATATGCTGTAGAACCTTTTGCACTCTTGCCAATCGCTTTTCAAAAACTTAATGTACTCCCTCTGCCTTGCATGTATATTTTCAAATTGCGAAATTCGTAAAGAAAATCTACATTGTTTTAAAAACTACAGATATATGCTCAGAAATACAAGAAACCCCGAGAGGTTAGTGCTTGGTTTTGTCCAAAAACTACACGTTTTCAAAAAATTGCTTTAATATGTGCATTAAAATTTTTAATAAAATCCCTTCGTATATAAAAGACTTGCCTCTTAAACAATTTAAATTTGAAATGTAGGTACAGATGGCTAATTACGCACTGTTTCTACTCTGTAAATGACTACCTTAATTACAAAAGCTGACTGTATACATAAATATAAAATATTTGTATGCTATATGTGACACGGCTGATCAGGAGATTCAAAAAAAAATTGTTAACATCTACTATGTAATGTACCCTATTCTAAGCAAATAAAGTTATCATTTATCATTTATCAATATCGGTCAATACATAGTCAATATCGGTCAATACATAGTCAATATCGGTCAATACATAGTCAATATCGGTCAATACATAGTCAATATCGGTCAATACATAGTCAATATAGGTCAATACATAGTCAACATCAATCAATTCATAGCCAATACATAGTCAATATCAGTCAAAACATAGTCAACCTCAATAAATTCATAGCCAATACATAGTCAATATCAGTCAATACAAAGTCAATATAGGTCAATACTAGAGATGGGCCGAATATTCGGTTTATGTTCGGTATTCGGCATGTTCGGCACGTTTACCGAATATTCGGTTTCGGCCGAATGTTCGGTGAATTTTGCCGAATATTTGGCCGAATAAAAACGCATCTTTTTTATATTATATTGCATTGCAAATTGGTATGTCAAGACCTCAAGACAAGCATTGATGCAGTTTTATTTTAATTTGTTGACAAAGTTTCCAATGTAAAATGTTAGAGAGGTAAAGAGCGGAGTGGTTTGGTGCGAATCAGCGCATAATTCGTAAACAAGTGATGCTCCTAATTATTTTATGGACATCGATTCCTGCCGAATTATTCGGCCGAATATTCGGTTCGGCAATCTTTTTACCGAATATTCGGCCGAACCGAAGTATTCGGTGAAACCTATGTTCGGCCCATCACTAGTCAATACATAGTCAACATCAATCAATTCATTGTCAATAGCAATCAATACAATACATAGCCAATATCAATCAATACATTAAGCAACATTGATCAATACTTAGTATAAAATGAATTCGCTTTTTGCGTTTCCCTGTCTGTCTGTCATGGACAGCATGGAGCGTAAATAGGTAGTAAACATACGCACATAAACTTTTACGCATTATAGTCTGGAAGTGTAGCAAGCTGTAGTGGCAGTGGCTGGTCACATCCGTCGTAGAACCGATTGACGGTTGAGTAGGCGGGCTCTCGAGTGGAGGTCCTCTGGTCAGATGGACCGATGACTTAAAGATAGCGGCTTGTAGCGACTGTCTGTATGGCGAAAACGGTAGATCGTTCCGTAAACTGGGGGAGCAGTGGACTGCTATGAACTTATCTGATGTGATTATGGATTAAGGAAATACTATATCATTTCAGAGGCCTGCTACTTGCAGTAGGCGGTTGAAAAACTTGACACACGTTTTCATCAGGTCGTTAAACGACTTGGTGTCCGACTCAAAGAAGAAGAAGATGAAGGAAATAACTCACTTAGTGATATGTCTCACAATCAACTCTTTCTTTGTGTATCTCCTGCCGCAGTGGTCACATATGAATATCGTGTGGTAGGTCTTGTAGTGTGGGAAAAACTCACGAGTGGAACTGTAAGAGGAAAAACACAGTTTAAGTAACAAGCATCAGGGTTCATCCGGTCGTTGGATGAATCATTGTCTCAAACGAAAAGAAAGCTCTTCAAGCAACCGTCGTCCCCGTCGGCGGGGACGCGGAGGTCCTTCATTTGTGCCATTCTTTGGCAACTACCGGCATATACCCGGTAGACATAGTCCGATCCGTTCTTCCAAGAACAACTCGTAAGCCCAATCGCGCCCCTGGGGCGAATCAATCAATCAAAGCAATCTTTGAACAACAACACACACACACTTCCGGGTGAGCCTTCCGCTCCCCAAAAATCAGCTAGGTGTAGATATCGCGACCACTAGGTAGTTATCGTAGGGAAAGTTAAGGAAAAAAATCAAACGAAAAGAGAGAGAGTCACCGAGAACGAGATTATTGGCGACGTGACGGATGTGCGGTGGACACGCGGCTAAGTAAATGTATGTACCGCTACTTCGGCGCCGTCATCTAATTCTCGGTGACGTGACGGTGACGGCGGCGGTGGAGAAACGCCCTTAATGTTTTTATATTGAACACCAAATTTGAAAACACTTTCCATGTTAGCTATCAAATTTTAGTCTGGTCTACCGCCCCAATTTGCAAACTGGACCACTGAACCGTTTGCAATGGTCCAGTCTTTGGAATCGAAGGCGTTGCATAGTGGGGCACCTCGTGATGATGATGTCACTATGACGGTTAAGGACCCTATGCACCGCTTTCGATTTTTTAGACGGGACTAATTGCGAACTGGGCCATTTTCAAACTGGACCATTTCATAGATGAATTAGACATAATGCGGCACCTACTTAGGCCTCCGACATGGTTTTGTAACTAACCCCGTCTAAAACCCGCTACAAATCCAAAATACTCGCCCAAAATTAGCATCACAGTGTAGACACTGGACGACTTTGGTATGCTTTCTTAAATGCCATCTCATGTTCGCAAGTGTATAACAGCTGTATTTGCATGTAGTACACAAATAGTAGAAATAGTGATCTGCTATGTGCGCCTTAAGGGTATCCGATGGTAGCCATTTCTGGCATATTTTGCATTGTAATGTGTCGCGTTTCTGAAATTGAAAAAAAATATGTATTAAAATCACACAAATGTTCCACTCGAAAAGAAGATGACACAATTTCTACAAACAGATTCAGATTATTAAAAAAAAGTACTGATACACAGTGTGTTAACGTTACACGGGCATTAATTCAAACTGGCGATATTATGCATTTAGATACAACTTTTACTATAGACTTATCTGTGAAATTACCACATGGTTAGGTAGGCCTCTGATATGGTTGACAGGCTCCTGACATGGTTAGTAGGCCTGTGTGATGGTTAGGTACCGTAGGTAGGCTTCTGACATGGTAAGATGACGAATGGATCAATGTGTTTCGGCATTTTCCGGGAATTCGCATATTTCGTATTGCCTAGGAAATACGCGAATTTCCTGATTTCACAGCAACATATAGCCTTGAATGAATGACCTGACCAATTGAAGTTCATGCCACCCTCGTGTCGGTAATACACTGTATTTATTGCATTCAACAAAATGAACTTACTTTCTCATGAAACCTTCTATGGTGTTTCTTTAAACTTTCCCTCCTACTTGTTGATAAACATTTTTCACATTTATTTTTCATTTTCTTATAAAATTCACTATTTATTTCTTTAACTCTCCAAGAATCCAGATCATTTTCAGTTATTGCAACTTTTTCAAACCCATTTTTAATAATTTCTTTGTCATCATAGTGTATCATTTTGTAATGCTGAGTTCTTTTGAATGTAGTCTCTTGGTTGTCAAGTATATCCGATTTGATTTTCGTTATTTTTATACCTGATAATTCTTTTAATGTGTCTGGAAGATTTTCATCCTTAACTACTTCCATTGGTCCAAACTCAAAGTTATCAAAATCTGCAGTGTTATCAAAATTATCATTATATTCTGTTTCATTTTCTTCTTTAATTTTAATCTCAGAAATTTTAGGTGGTACATCTTGTGAGGGTTCAATTTTTTTGACTTCAAATGGAACATCAAATATGAATTTCTCCTCATGGCCATGGGTTTCTTTGGTACCATCAATGTCTAAAAATAACGGTTTTGTGATGTTTAAATTTGACAAACTTGTGAGGGGCTGATTCTGTAACCAAATCATGATAAAACAATTATTTTTTTTTTTTTTTTTTTTTTTTATTTATGATGGGCTTACTCTTGACCCCAATCTTACCTAGAGCAGAGATGGGATCTACGGTGGAGCGAGCTTGCCCAGAAGATGCCTATTCACTCTAGACTTAAAGAGATTCAGGTTATATGCACTCGGAAATACAGACGCAGGCAGAATTCCATTCTTTAGCCGTGCGCATAATGAAAGATGATTTGAAGCGCTTAGTGCGTAATGTGGGTATATCAACTAAGAACGGATGGTAGCCGGCCGTGCGTCTGGATGTCCGATAGAAGAAAGGAGACGGTGGTATGAGCTCATGCAGCTCACGCGCACACTCTCGAGTACAATCTGTAGAAGACCGATAGGCAAGCAACCTTGCGGCGGTGAGCCAGGCTGTGAAGCTTGGTCGCCACCAGTTTTTATCGCCTATTAATCTCTTGGCTCTGCGTTCCACCGAATCCAGTGCAGCAAGTTGGTATTTAGCCGAGCCATCCCAAAGGTGACAGCAGTACTCCATGCAAGATCGGACTTGAGCTTTATAAAGAGTTAGAAGCTGTTCAGGCGTGAAGTACCGCTTGACTTTATTCAGGACGCCCAACTTTCTAGCTGCAATTTGAGCCTTGGACTCGATGGTGGTGCCGAAGTTGAGGTCAGAGGACAACTCCATGCCAAGGGAGTTGAAGAGTGTTGGTCACTGGAACAGATGTACCCCGAAAAGTAGGAGAAAGGTGAAAGGACTCCTTTTGCGGAGAAAAGACACGCCTGCGTTTTGAAGCATTAGGCTGACGAGATTGTCTTCGCCCCACTGGGTGAAGTTAATTAAGGTGAGTATCGTACGCTCAATCTTAGCCTTTCTCATTCTTTGGATTTCATCACCACTGGCTCCTGCGCCGGAGAGATATTTCTCGGTGACAGTACTGTCATCACGTACCCAACAATTCCTGAAGAAAGAAGGTCATTGATGTACAGCAGGAAAAGCGTCGCGGAGTACAGACCCTGAGGAACTCCGGCGTCAATAGCCTTGAGGTCAGAGGAGCAGCCGTCTATGACCACTCGGATCGACCGTTCACTCAGGAAGTCAGCCACCCAGCTACAGAAGCCAGTGGGTATGCCGTACGCTGGAAGCTTGCTCAACAGACTCGCATGCCACACCCTATCGAAGGCCTTTGAAATGTCCAGCGACACTGCTATTGCTTCGCCGTGGTTTTCAATGGCCTCGCCAACAATGCGTTACGTACACTAGAAGATCTCCGTGGAACGCCTCGGCGGAAGCCATATTGACAATCACTGAGAAGATCATTGTCTTCGAGGTACGAAAGCAGTTGCAGTTCAGAACTCTTTCCATAACCTTACAGAGTACGGAAGTGATGGCGATCGGTCGATAGTTGCTAGGGTCGGCACGGCTACCCTTCTTGGGCACAGGTTGCACATGGCAAGCTTCAAGATTTTAGTACAATTTTTGACACGAGAGAGAGGCGGTACAAGCGTGTCAGTACAGGAGACAACTCAGGCGCACAATACCTCAACAATCTTGCTGGTATGCCATCAGGACCACTGGCCTTGTTCACGTCCAGACTGCGAAGGGCTCTACGGACCTCTTTATTGTGCACTGTGATCTCAGACATCAAAGAATCACAGTGAGGTAAGGTGGGTGGATATTTCGAGCCAGCGTCTATACGGAGTTGCTCGCAAACAGATCGGCAAATAAATTTGCTTTCTCTGCCGCGGTGTGGGCAAGCGACCCATCAGGTTTCTGCATTGGAGGTAGTGAGGGACGGCAGAAGTTGGATTCGACTGATTTCGAAAGGGACCAGAACTGCTTACTACCCGGTGGTATTTTCAATATTTCTTGACTTACCTAAAATAATAGTATGCTTGTCTTGGCAGTTTAGGCACAGTTGCAAGCTTTGAGTTTGGCTTATCTTTGCTTATCTTTAAGCCATGTCTCCTGCTGACATATTTCCAAAAACAAAACACAAAACATCAATGTGCAGCATGGTCATTCACATTTCTGTAATAATGCTGCTGTGTATATCAATTTTTGTTTTTAGTTTCAAAATATTTTGTTTTGTGCTTTGTTTCGAAAACACATGAACTTCATTCACCTACCTCCTGACTTGACATCCCTACATAAAATATAATCTGGGTATTGTATTGTATTGTATTGTGGGCTCCCTTTTCCGCATTTAGACTCAAAGGTGGTCCTTTATGCGTTGGGTGGGACGGTTGACTATGTTAGCCAACCCAGCTCCTTCCAGAAGCTCAGAAGTCTCCTGGGACGTTCACAGGCTTCTTGAAGCGACCCCGGATTATCGAGGATTTCTGCCCGGTGGATTGCTACTCCTCGCATGCCAGGATTACGTGAGAGGCCGTTTCTTCCGCGTTCAGACAGCCCCTGCACAATGGGCTGTCTGTTGCGTTGATGGTGAAAGATGCTTATTTAGTTGGCGGTGCCCTGTGAGCATGCCAACCATTATGCGCAGGTCTGATCGTTGAAGGCTGAGGAGTCTTTTGGTCAGTCGCGGTGATAGTGCAGGGACCGCTTCTTTTGACTGTCTACAGGTGGTGATTGATGCCCAGCGGGCATTGTGTTGATCTGGGTTTGATGACGTATCCAGGTTCTTATTTGATTGAAGGGGATGGGTAGGTAAGGTGTAGGACCAGCCACTTCCACCTCCGAACCTCTCCTAGCGAGTTCATCAGCCGCATCGTTGCCCAGAGATCCGCTATGTCCCTTGATCCATTGCAAGGTGACCTTGTTATTCGTGGCTATGGTTTGCAATGCAAGGTGACATTCATAAATTAGGCTGGAAGACATAGTGTTGCTTTCCAAGGCCATCAGTACAGCCATGCTGTCGGAAAGTATTCTTATACCATGGTTTTCCATTTTCCTTTGCATGACTGCGTTGGCAGCTAGGGTGATAGCTACACATTCACATTGGAAAATAGAACTATGTTCCCTAGCGGTTGTGATAATTTGATGTTGAGATCCAAGGAGAACACCCCAGCACCCGTACCGGTTTTGGTTTTAGAGCCGTCTGTATATATACGGACCTCGTTGACTCCTGATTGGTCTCGCTCGGTCTCAGATAGCCGTATTTGATACAGCTTATCAAACACTAGTGTTTTAGGGATCCTATCACAGGGCGCCTCAATAAGTGGTACGTTACTCAGCGCTCTGTTCCATATTATGGTATGATTGCCCTAGGATAGTGCCATAAGCCTGCGTGCTTAAGCCTGACAGCAACCATACTGGCTTCTTGCTGAATGAAGAGATCCAGTGGCGGCAGGCCAAGCAGAATTTCAAGGCTTCAGATGGCGTCGTTCGCATGCATCCAGTGACGGCCGAGCACGCCAGACGCTGGAATGACTGCAGTTTTTTCTTGGTGGTAATGAGTTCGGTTCTGGGCCACAAAACGGCTGCACCATATGTGATAATTTGCCTGATAACATCTCTGTAAAGCCATTGAGTTATTTTCGGCGTTAGGGGTTTTCCCCAGAGTCTTCTGCACTGCAAAATGTTATGCTTGCTTTATTAATCTTGTTGTCAAGGTGTTTGTTCCATAACAGCTTACTGTCAATTATAACGCCCAGATATTTGACTTCACTTGTCAGGGACAATTCGGTACCGAACAAGTGCGGTAACCATCAGGCATCAAGATTTCGTTTGTGGGTGAACATAATAAGTTCCGTTTTAGACGGGTTCACTGATAGTTCGTGCACTGTGCACCATTCTTCGACGATCTTCAATGCTGACCTAGCAAGGTTGCAGAGCGTACTCTCAAACGGACCCGTAATGAGAATAGCCAGATCGTCTGCATAGCCTACCGTAAAGTGATCGTGTTCGTTGAGCCTGCTAATCAGCTCGTCGACTACGACATTCCACAGGAGAGGGGAGAGAACTCCCCCTTGTGGGCAGCCCTTGGCTACGATGCCCCTCGATGTGGTGTTTACGGTAAATTGTATCGCTCTGAATCTCAGCATGTTGTCAATCCACCCGGCTAACGTAGAATCGACCCCATGTCTGGTCAGGGCTAGGCTTATGCTGTTGAAAGATGTTTTATCAGATGCACCTTCTACATCTATAAAGATGCCCAAGGTTGATTGCTTAGATATTAGTCCGTTTTCAATATAAGATACAACGCTGTAGGGGCGGACTCGGTGGATTTGCCTGGGCTATAGGCATGTTGATTAGCGTTAAGCGGTTTACAAGGCAGCGCAGTGGTTCTAATGTCCCTATCACAGAGCCTTTCTAGAGTTTTCAGTAGGAAGGATGTGAGGCTTATTGGTCTGAAGGACTTCGGCTGCGTGTAATCGCTTTACCGGGCTTGGGAATGAATGACCTTGACTTCCCTCCATTTTATGGGAGTGTAGCCGAAGGCTAAACACGCTCTGTACAGGTGTACTAGGTGTTCCACCACACAGTCATCGCTCCATTTCAGCAGACCTGGAAAGAGACCATCCAGTCCTGCCGATTTGAACGGAAGGAAGCTGTTGATTGCCCATTTTACCTTGTCGAAGGTGACAGTTCTCTGGGCTCGTGTCCAGTCTGTTTGGGATGCTGTGTTTCCCGTCAACTCCTCCCAGTCTTGTGCCGCCGTAATGACACAGCCCGGGAAGTGAGTCTGGAGGAGCTCACTTGTTTCCGCATCAGACTTGGTATAGGTGCCATCAGGTTTTTAAGGACCCAATACTGCGCTCAGGATCGCAAGTCAGGATATTCTTAATTCTGGTGGCTTGACTGTTGGATTCTATGTTGGTGCAGAGCGTCTCAGCATTAGCTTTCCTGGTCGGATCTGCTTTTTATATTGGTACTGGGTTTCTTTGTATCTGTCCCAGTCCAGCTCTGCATGTATTTTGGCTCTGATGAACAGCTTCCTTAACTTGCGACGTAGTTTTTCCAGGTCAGGGCTCCACCAGTTATTTCTAACTGCGGTGCCCGCCTAGGCGTCACAAGTGGGCATGTTTGTTCGAAGCAGTTCATCAGCGTGCCCGTTATTTGGTTGTTATGTGTGTCAATCTCCGCGGTGGTAGCATAGCGGGAATGCAATTCCCTTAAGATTTTCCTGGTTAAGGTACGATACCTCACACGGTCCATCTTCCGGGGAATGTGTCGCGGCTCTGCGGGACTTACCATGATGTTTAAAGTGAAGATGATCCACCTGTGGTCAGAACAAGATATCTCTTTAGAAAATTAGTTAATCTGGGTATAATGATTACTTACTTCATTCCCAACATAGCTATCCAGCACAATTCGAGCCTTCGCCACTTTCTCTTGAAACTTCTTAGTCTTCCACAGAACAGATCTACACTCCCAGCAGATAAATATATTTGAAGACACATCCTACACGAAATAAAAATTAATGTTAAACATGATGAAAGCATACCTAATTTTATATAAAAAGCTGGCCAAGAGCGTGTCAGACATGCCCACGAATAGGGTTTCGTTTCGTAGTCAGTGTTAAAAATATCAGGCTTCAGTGTTACAAAATTAATTTTGTTGCTGGTTTGTTTGCAGTTGTATGGTTACCAAACGCAAATTACGATGAAATATTTTATTTTTCTGAAACCATTTGTGGTACAGTATCCATTATAGTTTTCATGGTAACTGCAGGTTGAGAACTATATACCCTTACCCTTACCCTATACATACCCTTTTTGTTACTCCCTGTATTTTGAAGAAATTACATACTATTACAATACACTATCTACTGAATACAAGAACTACTGAATTATTATTGCAGCAACTTACCCAGGTGGTATAGAATACAAGAACTACTGAATTATTATTGCAGCCACTTACCCAGGTGGTATTAAAGCAGATTAGTCGGAAAACATCAGATAATTCTCCCAAAACATTTATTTTTCTATTAGAACTTAGGCACACTTGACAGATGGTTTGAGTGCAAGTTTCTGTCTTTATTCTAGCAGAGTTCTGCATTCTTGAGAGCCAGATATTATCATCAGAAATCCGAATAAATATTATTATACCTATTCAATATTTATTTGCAAAATAAAAGCAAATCGAAATCAACAATTTTGACATTTCAATAATGAAGCACAGATACGATAACATAGGTATGTCGCCACTCGTGCCTTTCTAAATAAATGCATAGTTTCGCTACTCGACAAAAGATGGCGCTGATTCAGAAGCAGAACAGGATAGCATCAGATTTTAATATTAACCTTACTCACTTGACACTTCAGTATACATTGCTGTTTACTTTATGGGTGTCAATAAAATATAATTAAGATAATCAGCAATGTATATCGAATCAGGCACGATGAATCATGTAGTCTGAAATGTTAAAAGCCACTCACTCCACACAATTTTATTTTACTATTCTCCGTTTGGCAAGCCGCTTAACCGGTCGCGCCGAAGGACGACTGATTATTTAATTAATTTATTTCTAAGTTAAATACCCCAAAAACTCAATCAAAATGGTAAGTGATCTATTCTTTATTCATTGTTAATCTAGTTTTCAGGAATTCTTGACTGTGGCCTGTTATTTTCTTGTGAAA
>JANFCV010000493.1:0-96551 GCA_024500475.1 Phthorimaea operculella
AAACCGGAGCAGACGGGGCGAAGGTATGTAGGAGTCTTACCTGTCACTGTTGAGGGTCCTACCGGCAGCATCCGCACATGCCTAATGATTGACGGGGCTCCACTATAAGTTTGATAGATTCCACTTAGCTAATAAAATAGGCGCGGAGGGTCCTCGTGTTAACCTCAACTTGCAGGGGTGCTGTCGGTGAAGCAAAGAGAGAGAACGATAGCCATTCCGTTCTGTCACCGCATACGTCAACGGGTTCCTTCCACCTACCGAAAATACGTACTGTAGACTCTCCGTTTGCCTACTCAAAAGGTCGATAAAAACTAATCGATAGTTGTTTACATTTGCAGGACGTCCCAATAGAGGAATATGACGGTTGTCCTGAAATTCTTATTGGCCAGGATTATCTGCAGTTAATTTTGATAAGAGAGAATCGAAGAAGGACGACCAAACGAGCCTGTTGCCTCGCGGACTAACCTAGGCTGGGTACTTTACGGTTTTGTCTCATCCTGCTGCAAGGTAAATAAAGAATTCAGTAACCATATTCATCACTCTGAAGCGGACATTGAATTGCATGATCTAGTCAAAGATTATTTTCGTGTCTACAGCCTTGGTGTGAAACATCACGACCATAATAAGCTTTCACCAGACGAACAACGCGCATTGAATATTCTCGACGCGAAATCTAGAAAAATTGGCAATAAATGGGAAACAGGACTTCTATGGCGATCTGATGACGTCACGCTGCCCGACAATAAAAAGAGTGCTATACAGCGTTTAAATATTATAGAGAAGATGATGGACGCCGATCCTGCCTTCGCCGCCGACTACTGCTTCGAGTAGTGGACAACTTATTAGAAAAAGATTACGCGGAAGAAGTCCATGAAACTTTGACCGGCCCACGACTTTGGTACTTGCCGCACTTTGGAGTACGAAATCCGAATAAACCAGGTAAACTTCGTCAAGTTCACGATGCGAGAGCGGAGACGAAAGGTATTTCTTTGAATACAGAGTTGCTAGCAGGCCCCGACCTCTTGAATTCATTAGTTGGTGATTTGTTTCGTTTTCGAGAGGGCAGTAGCAGTCACGGAGATATCAAAGAGATGTTTATGCGTAAAATCAACAAAGAGGATCAAAAGTCGCAACTATTTTTGTGGCGCGGGATGGACAGAGACAAACCCCCGTACGTACAAAATGACATCTATGATTTTTGGCGCGAAATCTTCCCTGCGTACAGCAACGTATATTATAAGAAGAAATGCTGATGATTATGCTGAATCTCACCCGCGCGCCGTATTGGCTATTAAACAGCGGCATTACGTCGATGACTATTGTGACAGCGTGGATACCGTCGAAGAGATGAAGCAGCTAGTTTCCGACGTCATTGCGATTCATCTTGCTGGTGGATTCGAGATTAGAGGTTTCGTATCGAATAAACCTGAGTGTCTTCCTGTGCAAACAGAGACACCAACAGTCAGTTTGTTACAGACTGAAAGTGCTCAACGTACCTTAGGAATGATATGGAAGCCGCAGAAAGACGTACTCGGATTTGATTTGAGTTTTAAGAAACTGGATGCGGATATAGTAAACGGATTACGGAAACCGACTAAACGAGAAATGCTGAAGGTGATCATGTCCGTTTTCGACCCGCCAGGATTCCTTAGCCCAATTGTGATCCGAGGTAAAATTTTGTTACAGCAACTGTGGCGAAGTGGTGTCAAATGGGACGAGTTAATAGGCGATAGTTTTACACGAACCTGGAACGAGTTTTTGCGAGATCTAAGATCATGTCAGGAGTTTACTGTACCTCGCTGCTATGGCTTCACCGCCTTTGATGAGTTTCAGCTGCATGTTTTTGTGGACGCCTCAGAACAAGCCTTTTCAGCGGTAGCTTACCTGCGTCGAAACAATGGTGAGGTAGCCTTTGTAGCTGGAAAATGTAGAGTCGCGCCTTTGAAATTGATTACCGTGCCTCGTTTAGAGCTTCAAGCGGCACTAATGGGCACTCGACTAGGCGTCACTATTCAGAAAGAACTTGATCATCTGAATTTCGTTAAACGATGTTTTTGGACAGATTCTCGAGTTGTGTGGCACTGGTTGCAGAATAACCCACAAGATAAAAAATCGTTCGTTTCCAACCTAATATCTGAGATTAGGGAGATGTCAAACCCAGACGAGTGGAGGTGGTTGCCAGGGGAATTACCTAAATGTTGCCGACGAAGCGACTAGGTCAAAGCAACACGACATCAAGCAACTGAAATGGGTAAAAGGCCCTGATTTCCTGAAACTTCACGAAGATAGCTGGCCGAAGATCACGCCGCCTACTATCTTAGAAGAAATCGAGTACACGATGGCGACACGTAATCGGCCGACCATGCCACTACCTGACATCAGTCGTTTCTCGAAATGGCTACGTTTGATACGCGCTTCAGCTTGTGTCATTTTATTCATAGAGAGACTGCGAACCAAATCGCGCGAACCACTGCAGTGTCGACATCTTGACCGTGCTGAGCTACTGTGGATTATACAGAGCCAGCAAGAAAGCTTTGGTGACGATATAGAAAGAATCGAAGCGAATAAGCCGATTGAGAAGTCTAGCAAGCTGAAGAACTTATGTTCGTACATAGATGGCAGTGGAGTGTTGCGATTGAAAGGCAGGCACGAGTAATACAAGACGTAGATCTAGGTACGATCGATCCTGTGCTGTTGGACGGAAAGCACCAGTACACGCGGCTACTTATACGTCACTATCACGAGAAGGCCTTTCATGGGAACACCGAAACTGTCGTGAACAATTTAAGACAGAGGTACTGGGTGCTAAATTTGCGATCAACTGTTAAGACTGTTCAACACAGTTGTCTATTGTGCCAACATCGTAAATCTCAGCCTTTACACCCCTACTGGAGATCTGCCTCTAGCGAGATTAGCCCATCACCACAAAGTCTTCGCGCACTGTGGGTTAGATTACTTCGGTCCTATGACTGTCACAATCGGTAGACGTCACGAAAAACGATATGGTGCATTATTCACGTGCATGACAACAAGAGCAGTGCATATCGAGTTGGCTGGTAGCTTGACCACTGATTCGGCGATCATGGCGTTGAGGCGCATGATGAACCGCAGAGGCAACCCGAAAGTTATTTATTCCGATAACGGTACTAACTTCCGTGGTGCCAGCACGGAGCTTAAAAGGCCCTTAGGAAGTAGATCAGACTGAAGTGGCAAAATTTCTGACAAACGAAAAAGTTGAGTGGCGCTTTAACCCACCGCTAGCCCACACATGGGTGGCTGCTGGGAACGATTAGTTAGGAGCGTAAAACGTCCCTAAAAGCAGTTCTCAACGAACAGGCACCGAAAGAAGAAACTTTACAGACATTGCTGACCGAGGTTGAGCACACTTAACTCGCGTCCCTTGACACATGTCTCAGTATCTGAAAATGACCCCGAGGCATTAACTCCAAATCATTTTCATGGGTGGACCGTCTAACGTTCCTTGGTTGGGTGATTGCGACAAGGTGTCCTGTAAGTGCTGGAGAGATTCGCAGCGGTTGGCAGATGCATTTTGGAAACGTTGGTTGCGCGAATACTTGCCCACGTTGATTCCTCGACCGTCTCGATTGCAGGATTGTCCTTTGAGCGAGGGGTCTTTGGTTTTAGTGGCGGATCCATCTCTACCTAGAAATGTTTGGCTTAGAGGTGTGGTGACTAAAGTTTTCCCTGGGCCAGACGGCATCTGTAGGGTGGCTGACGTGCGCATGACGGGTGGCATACTAAGGCGACCATTTACCAAACTAATTTTATTGTGTACAGAATAATTTTAATTTTAATGTGTAAAAATTATAGTCCAAGAGACAGTGACAAAATTATAATTATAGTCTAAGAGGTAGTGACTATAGTCTAGGAGGCAGTGCTAAATTTATGTTTACCCTTTGTTGTGTTTATTTGAATTGTGTTACATTTTGCCGTTTTTGGCCGAGGAATGTTACGAACTCCTTGTATATACCTTAATGCCATAAGCTTTGACCATTATTTTGAAATATTATGTAAAAAGTGACTTTGATATATACTGGAGAAAAATTAGAGCATCATCGAAGGAATTGACATATTTTTATTTACGTTTTTAGTTTACCGATTATTTATAGCTTCTATGCAAATAGTAGAATGTTTTCATAGTTAGGACATATTCATAGGAAATGTTAAAATTCAAAAATTTTGAATGATTTACCACCACCCTCCGAGAACCAATGTATTTATTAACGTTTAAGAAACTCACTAAGCAGCATTTTTGAAATTGCAAAAACAATTAGATAATCATAATAAAACTGTTGTCTGCCGCAAGACGCTTCGAGCATCTTCCGTCCCGTTCCGGTCCGCGCAAGATGACCTCACCCAAAGCATTCCCAAAATAATATGTAATATTAAGATTATTGTGTTTGCTTCTTTATTTTTTATCTACTTCAATGGTTTTTTTTTACCATTATTATTTTATTTAAATGTTTAAAATTATACAACTTTGTTTATTGTTTAAGTAAATTTCGGCCGTCTCACAAAAAAGGTGTGGGCTGAAAACCAGCCCCGTCCCAGCACATGCTGAGCCCATTACCTACTGTGACACAAATTATGTGTGTATTAGTTTATAAGTACTTCTCTGTAACTTTTATTTTGTCACAATAAATGTTTTTACTTAACTTACTACTTTAAATGAACGTCGAGTTCGCCATTCAGAAGCAAAAGATATTATAGCGTGGGTTTTCAATGTGCCGGATCCGCGGATCCGCCTTTTGAAGTGCGGGATCCCGCAAGGCTAAAAGTAGCGCGAGATCTCGCGGGATTGCGGATCCGCATTGCGGATTGCAATCCTAGACGTGCTACTAACAACAGACAAAGTGACGGACGTGTGCTTTGAGTCGGTCACAAAATCGGACATAAGAATCGGAGGAAAAATCTGAGCGATTATCGGTCCTACAAAAGTCTGACGTGGGCGAGCAGTGACCGACTCAAAGCACACGTCCGTCTTTTTGGCTGTTGTTAGTAGCACGTCTAGGATTGCAATCCCGGGATCTCGCGCTATTTTTAGCCTTGACCCTCACCTTCAAAAGGCGGATCCGCGGATCCGGCACATTGAGAACCCACGCCAAAAAATATAATAACTTTTGCTTCTGAATGGCGAAAACTCGACGTTCATTTCCTATGAATATGTCCTAACTATGAAAACATTCTAAATTTTTATTTATTTGCATAGAAGCTGAAAGAGCATTTCTTACTTGTGGTTCTTTGAGACGCAGGCTGGGTGATACTCGTAAAACCATTAATATTCTTTGATTATGAGTATTTTTCTATAACTTATCAGTTATCTAGACGCTAGAGTTACAAAACTCTGACACCAGGGTTCCTCGTGTCGTTGAACGACCCGGTGTCGTACAAAAAGAAGTTATCTTATCATATCACCAGGTAGTCCCAGCTGTTGTAGTAAATTGAAAATTTGTTATTTGATATCTAGAGAAAGTTTTGATCTTAAAGTGACTAGGAGAATGGGCGCCATTGGGCGCTTAGCGGCCAGTTATAAAATTAATATCAAATGAAAGTGCTATTATTAACGAACATTTTTGACTATGAGCGTTACTCTGTATTTCATTTAGAAATAAAGGTAATCTAGTGTTATCGTTTATCGTAAAACTACCGAAGTCGGGTAACTGTTTTTAACCACTTCAACTTACCTATCCTTTCTTCTTTTAATTCATGTCTTCTTGTCAAGTTTACAGTTTTACAGTTTTGAAAAGATTTTATTATGAAACTAATCTGAATTTGAAAAAGAGTCTTTACTAGAAAATAATATTTTGAAATATGTTGATGCTGCATATTGATGTGTACGAGAAATGCGACTCGAGATATGCCCTTCCCTAGCAAGTTCATGCGGCCGACTGTCGGTGAGTAGTGTGCGTTTACGCATACATTTCAGAGTGTTCCATTTTTCACCGACAATCGGATCGGTCGAGATTCACCGATTTTATTTCTGACCTACTATTTGTAGGATGTGGGCGTTACACCATTGCAATCAATACGTTCCATTTTCTCCTACAAAAACGGACACCGATTATCGGACGTGGGCGAGTAGCCTTATACAATGTGAACATCTGTAAATGTCAGGCAATATATTGTAATTTTCTTGAATTATGAGTTCGATTATTTCTTCGGCGAGCGCCTGCCGGTTTCAATCTAGCAATCTAATAGTTATCATCTGGTATTGCGGCCAGGCAGTCTAATCACGCGTTTTAAACTTTTGGCAGACGTAACATTAATTCTTACTGATTACGGCACAATGTAAAACGCCCGCGGGTGGCCAGCTAGCATCACAACATCTTACCAACCTCGAGCTTTGTTTCTGGTTAATAAGGCACTCACACACACACACACACACAACTTGCAAACGTTTTTCCACTTTACTTGCGAAGTCACCATGCTACCAAATCAGAAAGATATACTTTTTATGATGAATAGAAAGTGTAAACAAAGTGGAAAATAGTACCCTCAGTAGCAAGGTGCAAAACTGTAAAAAATTGCTGAAATAAGAAGCAATGTGCCTACAGGCAGACACAGTTTGTTTACTATTGGTTTATTCAACAATTAATTGGAACGTTAGTTGGTCGGAAGGGCTTATCATTCCTGAAAATGGAAGTTATGTTACCTAACCACGACTAGTACCTTTAAATTTTGGAACGTTAGTTGGTCAGAGGGGCTAATATCATTCCTGAAAATGGAAGTAATGTTACCTCAACCACTACTAGTACTTACAAATTAATAATGGGTGACCGATTAGTAAGCATTCATCAAAAAATGTGTACCGTACTAAAAACGTACTAAGTAAATGTGCCAGTAAAAATTTACTGAATGTGTACCCGTACTAAAATGTACTAAGAAAATGTTCTAGTAGTAAATCTATTTAATGTGTACCCGTATTAAAATATACTAAAAAAGGTGCCAGTAATTATTTACTCAATGTGTACTTAATAAAAAAAGTGTACCAAAAAGAAAATTACTCAAATGTGTAACAGAATGAAAATAAAACGTGTTCCAGTAATGAAACTAGTGCGTTCTTAATAATAAAAAAAAAGGTTCCAGTAAACAATTACCTAATGTGTGCTCATAGTAAAGGGTTCTAGTAATTTTACTTAATAAAAAAAAAAGTGTTTCTGTAATTTTACGTGTACCTATAATGAATACATCATAAAAATAACTATTCCAGTATATAATTCAGCTGAGATACCTACTTGAAAATATTGTGCCAGTATTCAAGTTCCTAAAATAAATGCCAAACAAGTTATCTGATTGTTGTGAGCATGACATACATACCAACTTATAGATTTCCTAACAAGAATTTAATTAATGATTTAGTTAAAATAAAGCTATTTCTGGTTAAATAATTATTAACATTTCGATGTGTATACTATGTATCCAAAACCTTATAGGTGATTGAAAATCAAATGCTAACTAGGATTTGAATGTGTAAATATTTAAATAGTACCAGCTTTACTGTGATAGCTAAACTGATCTTCTTCTTCATCGAGTCGATGAGCAACAAATTAAATCTTAATTGACCTAAACTGATATAAATCTTTAATGTACTCATTAAATATGAAACTACAGCGTACCTTACAATTTAATGTGTAAACGTGTTTCAGTATTCAAAATACTTAGTACCAAAACGTGCCAGTATTATTTTACCTAAAAATCCTATACAGTACCAACATTGTAAAAAAAAAATGTATTCCGGTTCCAGTATCTAAATTAAAAAATTATGATAATCAAACTATAAATTACTAAAGACCTATAAATTGGTAATGTGTTATGTACCTATGTTCTTGAATTGAGCATAAAATACTGAATACCTATAAATATGTAATGAGTTATGTACTTATGTTCTTGAGTTGAGCATAAAATACTGAATCCCTATAGGTAAATATGTAGAGGTAATGTGTTATGTACCTATGTTCTTGAGTTGAACATAAAATACTGAACACCTATAAATATGTAATGTTTTATGTACCTATGTTCTTGAGTTGAGCATAAATGACTAAATGCCTATCAATAGGTAATGTGTTATGTATGTACCTATGTTCTTGAGTTGAGCATAAATGACTAAATACCTATAAATAGGTAAAGAGTTAGTAATTAATCACGTCCTCAAGGTTATTACAAATACTTGAATACTTCAGATAAAGGCTATTATGAGTTAGTTTACATTTGGCACCCATAATCTACTTAAAATCGGCTTAATAATTTGGCCGTGAAATCAGTTATAAACATAAGCACCATGAAAATATTATAAATGTTAGTTACAAGAACTAGAAATAAAGCTAAGGTAAAAAATGAGTACCTATGGATGGACACATAACATTAGTCAAACAAAATAATTTTCTTTAAACGTGCGGGTAGTACGAATTACTTACTTAAAAATCTTGCTGCTGCGAAACAGCGAAGTACCTATTATGGTGCTGCATAAATACCTACCTAAATAAAATTAGATGTAATTTTGAATAAGCATCAGAAGTTTACTTTCAGTACAAAATGACGTCTGATAAATTTTCTAACATTGAATTACTAACTACTTATGATGCAAATAGACAAGGAAAGAATAATGCCTTATTTCTTCATTTATTGAAATGAAGTGATTAAATTACTTTGTTGAAGTCTGAAATTAATAACTAATATAATAATAATTAGAATTTAGTATCTATTGCAAGTACGTCGTACGTCATTAACTTCACAAACTCTGATAATAATAAACTATGCAATCATAAACAAGTTTTTAATGTTACATTCTTCTTCATGGCGTGTTGAATGTTTGATTGAATTTATTATAAAATAATCATTTTTATAGATCTCCGCCTCCACCAAACTGCGATATCGTTGCTTACGTACGTTAGTGGCGTGAAGCATCGCATTGAAAAAAAGAAAAAAATATATACATAATAAGAAGATGAGGTTAACAAACACAATGGAATGGAACAAAGGTCAAAAATAAAGAAATAAATAAAAAGATCTTTAGTTATCAACAAAGTACAAGTACAAACATGAGCTTTAAACTTATACATATTATGTTGATAAAAAGGTCAATCCAAAAGGTTGATAAAGTCAATCCAAAAGTCAAGTGTAAGTCCTGTGGGACTTAACGTGTCATATAGAACCAACCAGTATCAGTCTAAGGGACTAAATAGTTACCTACCGCATTAACAGAGTGCCGGTAAAGCAAAGCGTGGTTGGCGTTTCACGCGTGTGTAGGTATTTGGCAGGATGTGAAAAAATAATCGATTATTTTAATAATCGATGTTTCTTTGACAAAAATCGATTTTAATCGATTAATTAAGAGTAGAAATAATCGATTAATTAAAAATCGATTATATTTTTAAAATTTCCAAAACTACAGAAATCGATTTTTTTGCGCCTCTATTCTTTTACCAAATGTCTTGATTATGCATGATTTATAACACACCATACTCGATTTTTTCGGTCTTAAAGGCGACTGGGCGAACTTGGGCTATGGCCATAATTTGAGTTCGTTTGATTCAATACAAACGTGGTCACTGTAGTTATGTTATGTAACCTCGTCGTAATAAATATTAAGGATTAAGAAAAAATCCGTCCTGGAGAGAGAAAAAATTTTTTTAGTCCTCGGTTTTTAACAAACATGGTCACCCTAACTCTGACGTGTTACTCCTTTATACATAATTACGATAAAATAAAAATCTGCCGTGGCACTTTCGAGAAAAAGCTCAATAACATTTTTCATTGGGATATGGCCTAACTTTTTTTTGTTTGATTCAATACAAACGTGGTCACCCTAGTTCGGAGAGGTGACCTATTAGCTATACATGTTTGAGAGAAAACATAATTCTGACCCGGCAGTTCCGAGAAAAAAAATAAAAATATTTTTTCTTTGACTCAATACAAACGTGGTCACCCTAGTTAAAATAGGTGACCTATCTGCTATACATGTTTAAGAGAAAATAGAAATCTAAAAAAAAATGGTTACTTCTTATCTATAAATGCTTAAGAGAAAATAAAAATCTGACCCGGTGGTTCCGAGTTTTTTTTTTATTATTTCCTTGATTCAATAGAAATGTGATCACCTAGTTACGATATGTGACCTCTAATCTATACATGCTCAAGAGGAAATATAAATAAAATCTGGCAGAGTTGAGAATAAAAATATGTATTCCTTAATGTTACTTGTAACGTGGTCACCCTAGTTAGGTATGTCACTTTTTCATTATACAATCCAGCCATGATAGTTCAAAAATTATAGCTCATTCATTATCCCTTGCTAACTAGCTATGCACCAAATATCCATGAAGAAAACAAAAGTTCCCAAGTGATTTTCTCAATACTCACTGAATTGATTTTGATGCGGTTTACACGAAAGCATAGATAAAATATCGAAATCTAAATAACGTAACATTATCGATATATCGTCATAGCCCAAGTCCCATACTGCCGCCGCCCTGTCTCCTTTAAGAGTTCATTATACACAATTTTCTCTGTTTTAAATTTCAGACGTCGGCTATTTGATAAAACTAACATTTTTTTTGATAAAATTAAGGTGCTAAACAAAAAAATCGATTTTTATTAAAAATCGATGTTTTTTAAAGTAAAAATCAATTTATGTTTAATCGATTTTTTTGCGACCAGAAATAATCGATTATAGAAAAATCGATTTTTCATTACTCAAGTCACATCCTTAGTATTTGGCAAGAAAACGATTTAAAATCGTTAATAGCGCGGCCGCACAGTCAGCACAGTTGTCCATCAAAATAAAAAGTTCATTGTAAAAGATAAAATAAAAACATGTGGATAATCTCGGTCCTCGTAATCAATAATCAATGTCTAACGAATGAAACTGAAGTTTTACTTGAATAAAATAAAATAAAAGTTCTGTCAAAAAAAAACAGAAGTAATCGTAAAAATAACATAAGTAAATTTGGTCGTTATCTGTGTCGAAAATAAAGTGCTAGTTAAGTCAAGTTCTAAGATCATATTATTATGCAAACTATGCAAAAAAAACTAGCAACCAAATAAATTAACAATAATATCTGGTTTATTTATCCGAGCTACAGTAACAAATCGCGAAGGCTGTGGACACTGTGGACAGTACCTTCATGACTACATGTGCCAATACACAGAGAACCAAAACGTCATTCGCGGTCCCCGATAGAGACGCCCTTTGAGCAATATAGCGTGTAATTTGGTTTACCGAATTGCCATTCCCAGTGTTGCCACCAGCTTATATTTCTCGAACTTGACGTTCTTTTTGACTCCCACGTGTTATTTGTAATTTTACCATTTTGTTTGTAAATCGCCCTTACTCTAATACTTATGATACAATAAAACATGCTGAACTATAACAGCCGCAACAGTCCACTGCTAGAGTCTGGCCAGCGAGTCTTTGGACGTCAAATAATTCAAATATTTCAATGGCAACATGTTAACACTGAAAAACAACAATAAAATATTTTGATATTACTTTTTTGTTTTCTGCTCTTAGTTTGTAATATTTGCCACCGGTATGTATGTATGATGTATCTACCGAGTAACAGAAAGGTATAACAAGCCGAAAGGAGGTCATACTCATGAAACTGAACAACTTTCCATGGAACATGGGACGAAATATGAAAAATTTAGACCTCTCAGTGTAAATCAATCAGCTGATCTGCGATTTTGTATGGGAGGTCCAAATATTTTTTCATATATCGACCCATGTTTAATGGGAAAAGTTGTTCAGTTTCATGAGTACCTTGACCTCTTTCGGCTTGTTATGCCCTTTCTGTTACTCCCGGTAGATACATCATACATACATACTGTAGGCAAGGTAAACACAAACTATAGAGCAGAAACAAAAAATAGTAAGTATCAAAATTGTTTTTTGTAGTTTTTCAGTGTTAACATGAAAGATTTTTAAAATTGGCGCCATTTCCGTGTCCAAAGACTCGCTGGCCAGACTCTAGACATAGGCCTTCCTTATTAGGGGTATTTGCCATACTCACTAGGCGGATTGGCAAGCGCAGTTCAAGGTGATGTATTCACAGAGAATTTTGCTGCCCATTCTCTGGAATGACTTAATTGGTTTTAACACTCAAGGGTAGATAGATGGGGTGATGCTATTCAGCCAACATTACTCGGCAATATACCTATTTATTATCTGGATCTTCGTTGTGTTTTGGTGAAAAACTACTTAAACAAAAGGAGAACATTTTAGGACCAAAATGTTGAATTCCTAAAATGTTGAATTCTCAAAATGTTGAATTCCTAAAATGTTGAAAAAATTCAACATTTTGCAAATTCCCAAAATGTTGAATTCTCATAATGTTGAATAAAAATTTTTCTAAGTCCCAAGACGTGGTCTTGATACTGTTTCTACTATAGGTTTTCCAAAATGTTGAACAAAATTTTTCAAAGTCCTAAATGGTCTTCATACTGTTTCTAATATAGGATTTCCCAAAATGTTGAAAGTGTAATTTTTATAAGTATTTGACACTCATGTTTAGTGACCTACATTTTGTGACAGCTGTCAAACTTGTTACTCATTAATCTCGTAAACTATGCATCCTGGACTCCTAGTTTCTTTGAAGAAGTGGTAGGTCTTGGCAAGACCGACATTTTGTGACAGCTGTCAAACTTGTTACTCATTTATCTCGTAAACTATGCATCCTGGACTCCTAGTTTCTTTGAAGAAGTTGTAGGTCTTGGCAAGACCTACATTTTATGTGACAGCTGTCAAACTTGTTACTCATTTATCTCGTAAACTATACCTGTTAGACTCCTAGTTTCTTTGAAGAAGTTGTAGGTCTTAGCAAGACCTACATTTTATGTAACAGCTGTCAAACTTTATCATTCATCTCAAACTATGCATCCTGGACTCCTAGCTTTTAAGAAGTTGTAGGTCTTGGGAAGACCTAAATTTTATGTGACAGCTGTCAAAGTCAACATTTATTCTATCTATTACTGCTAGACTCCTAGTTTCTTTGAAAGGTGGAGTCTTGGCAAGACCTACATTTTATGTGACAGCTGTCAAACTTGTTACTCATTTATCTCGTAAAATATACCTCCTAGACTCCTAGTTTCTTTGAAAGAAGTTGTAGGTCTGCCAAGACCTACAAAGACCTAAAACTTCTTCAAAGAAACTAGGAGTCCAGGATGCATAGTTTACGAGATAAATGAGTAACAAGTTTGACAGCTGTCACATAAAATGGTCTTGCCAAGACCTACAACTTCTTCAAAGAAACTAGGAGTCCAGGATGCATAGTTTACGAGATAAATGAGTGACAAGTTTGACAGCTGTCACATAAAATGTAGTCTTGCCAAGACCTACAACTTCTTCAAAGAAACTAGGAGTCCAGCATGCATAGTTTACGAGATAAAGAGTAACAAGTTGGACAGCTGTCACGTAATATTTAGAGCTCGTCATGGGAGTCAAAGACTTAGAAAATCACACATTCAACATTTTGGGAAATCCTATAGTAAAAACAGTATCAAGACCATTTGGGACATAGAAAAATTACATTCAACATTTTGGGAAAACCTATAGTAAAAACTGTATGAAGACTATTCGACACTTAGAAAAATTTCATTCAACATTTTGAAAAGTTCAACATTTTAGGAATTCAACTTTATAGGAAACTAAGTTCAACATTTTGGGAATTCAACATTTTGAGAATTCAACATTTTAGGAATTCAACATTTTGGTCCTGAAGGATTTTTTTAGCTGTTATCTACCTATCTATGTACCTAATTCTAAAAAATAAACACGACAGACAAAAGTTGTCTCATTCAACTCATTGAATGTTTTTTCTGGCTGACACGTAATTTTTTATAATATCAGAGGATGTCAGTTTCTAGAACACTGACATTCAGTCATCTATCAGTACGAGTCCACAAGAAAAGGTGAAAATGCCTACGTGAACCACGAGTATTTCTTTTTTCCCCGTGGTGCACCCTTGTCCACCTGCTATAGGTGGACTCAAGGGCAGGGGTTTTACTAATGGTTCACCCGGTTCACCTAATTTCTGAAAGCAACTTTGAATAAATGTTTACACTAATATTATAATAATTATTTACGTAAGTTGTAGGGCTTGATGTGATTGATTTGCGATCCTTTTTGGAAAACGAGTGCAAGACCCAATAAACTTGATCCAATCAAAAACATTTACATATTTAATCTCTAAGCCTCGCTTGCTACTCAGTTATTTTACCATTATAAAACCATTTTATGTAGGTAATAGCAGCTGGTAGGTAAATTTAAGTTTAGCAAGCATAGTTTCCGATATAAACGACTTTTTAGTTTGAAAGCTGACACCTGTCATGTAGATCTCGTTATAGCCTACAAAACTCCCAAAAAAACTAATAGTCTAGCACGCATAGTATCCGATATAAACCACTTTTTAGTGTGACAGCTGACACCTGTCATGTAGATCTCGTTAAGGCCTACCACTTTCCCAAAGAAACTAATAGTCTAGCACGCATAGTTTCTGATTGAAACGACTTTTTGGTGTGACAACTGACACCTGTCATGTAGATCTCGTTAAGGCCTACAACTTTCCCAAAGAAACTAATAGTCTAGCACGCATAGTTTTCGATATAAACCACTTTTTAGTGTGACAGCTGACACCTGTCATGTAGATCTCGTTAAGGCCTACAACTTTCCCAAAGAAACTAATTGTCTAGCACGCATAGTTTCCGATATAAACCACTTTTTAGTGTGACAGCTGACACCTGTCATGTAGATCTCGTTAAGGCCTACAACTTTCCCAAAGAAACTAATAGTCTAGCACGCATAGTTTCTGATTTAAATGACTTTTTAGTGTGACAGCTGACACCTGTCATGTAGATCTCGTTAAGGCCTACAACTTTTTCAAAGAAACTATTAGTCTAGCACGCATAGTTTCTGATTTAAACGACTTTTTAG
This sequence comes from Phthorimaea operculella, assembly GCA_024500475.1. Lineage (NCBI taxonomy): Eukaryota > Metazoa > Arthropoda > Insecta > Lepidoptera > Gelechiidae > Phthorimaea > Phthorimaea operculella. Next base: position 14,945 of record JANFCV010000493.1, read on the forward strand.
TATGACAGCTGACACCTGTCCTGGAACACAGGGAAAAATATGTGTACCGTGGTCCACCAGGTGGACCAGGAGGTGGATCACGGGGATGAAGGGGCCATTTTCATTCATTCCCTTTCATTCATTTCCATTCATTCCTTTTTATTTAATCTCATACACCTGAATTTAGGTTTTGGCGACGGATATGTGTATTTTGAAAAGACGGTTGTGGCAACACTTTAGGGTGAACGCACTCTGTTCCGAACCGTACGCACAGCACCCTAAGTGGCATAGAATTTCATACAAAATTTCAAAATATGACGCGTACGGAACGGTTAAATGAGCTATCACCTCAAATGACAAACGCGTTCAAAAACATTCAAAAATGACAGGCTTGTCTTGTATGAAATTTTGACAAAAGGCGTGTCTAGTAGCGCTGCGCGAAAAAGGTTTCATTTGTCTGTGTGCCAATATGTGGCCAATATGTACTTTGGTTCTTGACATCTGACAAAATCTAATATACGACATTTCAATAAAACATTATACAAATATCAGTCAGTCAAATAGATCTTGCAACATTGTATTCCGGTATGGTAATCAAAAATGGTCATAACTTCAAACATTTTAAAGGTTTTGTTATAATTTGTCCTATGATCTAACGGTTACCTATACTTTAGTTTGAACTATATTCATTCAGAATCCCAAGCTACAGAACTTAGCAGAGTAAAATGATCGTGAGATTTAAGTTAGTTGTAGAAATAAATAAACTCCCAATCTTCAGGAAATTGATGATTCATTATCATGATGATCTAGTCGCTTCAAGTTACTTGTAAAATGCAAATAACTTTCAATCAAATTTTAATAAGGGCAATTGATTGAGAACCTACTTTTTCAAAGTTAATTTCAATAGTGCATTATTTTGCTGGAAACAAATGGGTGACCTTTGGTGCCAAACAGTTTTACTTGATGTAATTTATTTTTCAGGTACCTTTGAAAACAATTGTGGAAGTCTGAAATTAATTCATAAATTGATATCATACTATGTACCTATCGATGATAAATTATCTAAAAAACACTTATGTGGTGGTCGTTAGAACCAACTGCAGAAAGTAGGTACCTATTAGTATTATCAGTTAGAAAAAACTATTTGAAATGAAATTGTTTTATATTAAACTTATATATTATCTTTGCTAGAGATTTATGCAGGCTTCTTCCGCTTCTGTTTCGCAACTGAACCACGTTCCGAAGGTGTGGTAGTTTTCGTAATAATAATCATTTACAAAACAGTGCTGATAATAATAATTTAAATTAAATAAAACAAATTCAACAAAGAGGAAGAAGTAAGAGTAACGATCATTTGAGTACTTACGTGTAAATATAAATAGCGGAGTACTAGTAATACATATGTATCTATAGACATAAAATATGAATAATAATGAAAACTGTAAGATATTTAAATAACCGTTAAGTTGAATTTACTATTATTTAATATCATAGTCATACAGCTGAATATTGTTTTGCAATATTATATGGCAGTGCAAAGTTGTTTTATATAATGAAAAGAATAAAACATTATCAACCTAACTCAGAAAGACCAGCACAGATGATATTAGCTAGCGTGAATTAGTTTTCTATACGTTTAAGACCAGAAACTTACGGAAAGCATGCTGAACTTATTTATTAGATAAATAATAAAATAAGACCTTTCATTCTTAATAGTTATTTAGCTAGTAACGAGAAGTGGATCAATTTTGGTTTCCAATATGCGCATATGGTATAACCTTGTTAATACTTAAATTTAATAAGATCAAACGACAATACATACATATAAAATGTTTCACGTATACTGGCACTAAAACATGTGAAAAATAAATAAACTTTAAAATAAAGGAGAGATGTAGTGTTCGGCACCGAACATTCGCGTACGTTCAGTTCGCTCAGCTGTCACTGCAAGCGGACGTGATTTACTGTGTGTTTGGTGAGTGCCTTACATCTATCAATAGTACTGTTTTACTATTTAAATACCCTACCTAAAGCCCACGATATTACATGTAGTTCAATCCAGTGATTAGTTTCCGCTTGTTTAGGTGTTCCGCATGGCTGACTTTGGGCATCGTTGTTTTTACAGCTCTGATATGTTCCAGCAAAAACAACGATGCCCAGAAGTCAGCCATAGCGGAACACCTAAACCAAGCGGAAACTAATCACTGGATTGAACTACATAACCTGCAAGTACTGTCAACGGAACGTCACTATATACCTCGTTTAGTGCGAAGCCATCGAAATCACAAAATATAAAAACTTTAATCGTGAAGATGGTTTCAAGCTGTCCAGTGCGTGGAATCCAGTATTAAACGTATACAACCGCAAAAAGGAATTTTAAGCCGTCGGTTCCGGTTGATGTCCTATGATTATGAATATGTACTTGTAGGTACTGCAGTCGTTGCACAACCATGTCAGAAAGCTTACTTCTTGTAGGCGGTTGAAAATCTCGGCTCCAAGGTTCATCGGGTCAAAAGTCAAAGAAAAACATCGCTGTCTGTCCGTCCATCTGTCTGTCATACCATACCATAACAGCCACAACATACTCACCACGCTTGTCAGGCGGATTGGCGAGCGCAGTATAAGGTTAGTATTTTCAGAGAACGCTGCTGCTCATAAATCCCTTAGTCGGTTTTACGACACCCACGGGTAGATATGGGGTGGTGCTATTCTAAGCCGGCATCACACGGCATAGCCGGCTACACACGGCATCTGTCTGTCATAAGGAGGCAGTATATCATAAACCGTGACAGTTAGAGAGTTAAAGCTACACAGATAGAGGGTGTTAGGTTACGGTGTAACGAAAGCTTTGCAGTGCTCAGACCATGAAACTGAACACTTTTACTATGGCCAAGGGAAACGAAAAATTTTCCGACCTCCTATACAAAGTCAGACAGCTGATCGTGAATTTTGTATGGGAGGTCGGAATTTTTTCGTTTCCCATATTGGCTCCATAGTAAAAGTTGTTCAGTTTGATGGTCTGATCATGCCTACAAAGTTTTCGGTACACCGTCCCTAACACCCTGTATTTGTTAGCCTAAAACGACAATTTAGTTTTAGGCAAAAATCATAATTACTGCCTTTGAGGTACCCAGACCTTTCATTTCAGCATAAGCCTTGCTTAATAAGTTAATAACTATACACCACAAAAAGTATATCTACCTATTCTCATCCACCTGGTTGAAGATTAAATAAAATGTTTTAAAATAATTTAAAGATTCTACGTTTTACCGTATATCCCGTAAAAATGAACGATTTTCCGCAGTAAAAAGTCCGAGATGTTGAGCAGGATTTACACGACAAAAAGTTTCATTCATGTTCACCCGGTTGATCAGTTTAATCGTATTTCACGTAGAAAACAGCAATTTTCCTGCAGTAAAAAGTGACTTATATGTTGACCAGGTTTAGTAGCTATACAATAAAAAAGTTTAAATCAAATCCGTTCAGTAGTTTCAGAGATTAGCGGTTAACTTATCCTAAAACTGTATAAATTTTACGCTTTATCCTTTTTCCCGTAGGAAAGAGCAATTTTCCCGCAATAAAAAGTGGCTAAGATGTTGACCAGGTTTAGTAGCTACACAATAAAAAAAGTTTCATTCAAATCCGTCCAGTAGTTTCGGAGATTAGCGGTTAACTTATCTTAAAACTGTATAGATTTTACGCTTTATTCTTTTTCCCGTAGGAAAAAGCAATTTTCCCGCAATAAAAAGTGGCTAAGATGTTGACCGGGTTTAGTAGCTACACAATAAAAAAAGTTTCATTCAAATCCGTCCAGCAGTTTCGGAGATTAGCGGTTAACTTATCTTAAAACTGTATAGATTTTAGGCTTTATCCTTTTTCCCGTAGGAAAGAGCAATTTTCCCGCAATAAAAAGTGGCAAAGATGTTGACCAGGTTTAGTAGCTACACAATACAAAAAGTTTCGTTCAAATCCGTCCAGTAGTTTCGGAGATTAGCGGTAACAAACAGACAAACAGACAAACGGACAAACAGACAAACAGACAAAAAAACTGAAAATTACTGAAATGTGTTCTAATGCTATTTTTACATCACCCTCAATTCGTTTTTCATAATTTTATTCAATGTACAGACACACGGGTTTTACTGTTTTATTATATGTATATAGATTCTGGGTGATGCGTAGGTCAAGCAGTGAACCGCTATAGATAGGCAGTAGGCTGAAGTGAAGAAAAACTATTGACTTGAACAAAGAATAAACCTAGATAGGTATTTCTTTCTTTCTGTTAATTTGTAAATGTGAGTTTTTTACAATAGTTGTAGCTGTCTTCACTCCGCAAAGGATTTATAAAAAGGTATCTTGGTGTTGAAGAATGATCAAAGGATTACACAGAGTATAAAATGATTCTCAAAAGTATAAAACTATCTAAAGGGTTTTAGGAAAAGTACTGTGTTCCTTTTGAGGATGAACCAGCCCATAAAACTGAACAACTTTCCCAAGAAACATAGGTCGAAATATGGAAATAAATTTTGAACCTTCCTTTAGGTACTAATATAAGTGTGTCGGCCGGCCGGGTCAATTTGTATGGGAAGACCAAATTTTTTCATATTTCGACCTATGTTCCTTGGAGAAAGTTGTTCAGTTTCATGGGCTGGTTCATCCTCGAAACGAACGCAGTACTTTCCTAACACCCTGTATAACTACCATAGTCACAACAGTCCACTGCTGGACATGGGTTTCCCCCTATTGGGGAGCGGTATTTGCCACAACCTTGCCACAACACAATCACCAAGCTTGGCAAGCGAAGTATCAAAATACTAAAAGAACCTAATACAAGTGGAGCAACACAAAAATAATACAACAATAAACATTTTTTTTTGTGTATTTACTTGAAGTTTTAGTGATTTATTTGTTAAGCACAATGAAAGACTTAAGATATATCTTGCTCTTTTGACACATGTTTTCTCGACACTATCTCAACTACAAGCTATTTCGACACACGCTATTTTGACAGCATGCTATCTCAGCACACGCTATCTCAACAAATTTAAGGTTTCTATTTAAATTTATAGGTCGGGCATGCATGTCACGCTGGCTTTGAATAACGTCACCCCATTGCAAATTAGTGTGATGTCAGCTTAAATCAGCATCAACCCATAGCAGTTTGTATAATGATGGCTTAAATAAGCATCGAGTCACAGTAAATAGATCGGTTTGCTGGGCTCAGCAGTAAAGAATCTTCACCGAATCCGCGATCCTATTGCCTTATCTGTCTCTTTCTCTTATCTCGGGTTCACTATGTCATCGCTATCACCGCGAGATTCCATGAAGCGGCGCCTATGTGCGTGATGAGTTTTGAGCGTTTGTATGAAATTTCTTTACTGCTGAGACCAACGAAGCGATATATTTACTGTAATCGAGATAGCGTGTTGTCGAGAAAGCGTTACGTCGATTTCCCGCTATACACTCCTGCTTTGCCTTCAATAGTTTAGAGAATAACGCAAGTACGTTTTGCTCCTACATTACGAGTTACATTTCACCCGAAGCCGGGCTGTCCTCTAGTTGTACAATATAAGCCCCTTTATCATACCGAATCCTTTTAAGTTTTATCGGCTCGTACATTTTATCAACTTAGTTTTATTATATATATGATAATGATTATTTAGAAAACAGAAAACAGGGGTTACCGTTACCCTGCACGAAATTATTAATATAGATTAAAGTTTTTAATTTGCTGTTGGTAACTATACAGCTGCAAACAAACCAGCAACAAAATAAACTTTGTAACGCTAAGAGACCTGATATTTAAACGTTGACAACGAAACCCTATTTGGGAGCGTGTCTGACACGCTCTTGGCCGCTTTTATATTCCTACAGACGACAACAACAGGTGTACAAAATATACTGCAAATATTTTAAGGGTGAACCAGCGCATGAAACTGAACAACTTGCCCCAAGGAACATGGATCGATATACAGGGTGTAAGGACAGCCCTCCGAATACTGAAAGGACGCATTCAGACACAACTGATTGCATTTTCTATGGCAAGTCAAAAAATTTTACGTTTCCGGAAATTTATTTCTATGGGAAGTTATTCAGTTTCATGGTCTAAATGCACCCTTTCAGTATTCGGAGGGCTGTCCCTTACACCCTGTATGAAAAAAAAAATTGACCTCCCATAAAAATTGACTCGGCCGGCTAGCCTTTGTTCCCATTGGCCACTACTTTAATCACCACAGTGGCGACATGGTGGCGACTGTACTGGACGAAATATCCCAGTCGCCACTAGTGATGAATGGGAACTAATTGCCACCACATGAGTTCGCTTTGCATTGCTCGTGTCATCGTTTTGGAAAATATTTGTCTGCGTCTAGGCTCTTATCACACAAGCGGTATGGGAGAGGATGCGGAGTGGAGGTGGAACTGAAGCAAATTCGTGACGCGCGGCGGATTTGCAACGTTTTGTCACAAATATCGTCGCGCTGCGCGTCCACGACATATTTGCTACGAATCCGCCTCCTTTTCGCATTCACTACCAATACCGCTTATGTGATTGCATATGCCTGGTTTACACGGGGCGAGCTACTGAGTAGACAGTAGACAGCTGCTCGCCTCTTCGTACTCGCATGCCAGTAGCTCGACTCGCCTGTGCTGTTCATACGATACGAGTAGCTGCCTCTTGTCTCATGCGAGTTGAGTCAGAGCCGGCCGGAGCGGAGTCGTGTTGTATTGAAACACAATGTCATCGTGTTAATGTCAAATAATAGAAAACCAGTTGTTGATCTTTGTAGTTGCCATCAAAACAATTCCATAGATTTTTTCGCTCCCTATACAGATTCATGATGATATTATTTTCGTGAGACCATCTATCCGAAGAAACCATTTTAAAATCGTAAGCAGAAAAGAAAATGCACCTACCAACACCTAAAAATGCACCTACAACAAGATTATCTCGTGAGATGACAGTGGCGAGCTACTGCCGAGCGCGTTTACACGATGCGAGTATTGTGCGAGCTGCTGTCATGCATGTGGTGGAAGGCGAGTAGGCGAGTGAAAACAAAAATGTTGAAGTAACTCGCATGCGAGCTACTGTCCAACTGCACGTGCGAGTAACTCGCATGATGTGTTCACACGGTGCCAGTTACTGCACTGCAGCTACTGTCTATGCCGACTTGCACGCTGACTCGCACCGTGTAAACCAGGCATTATATTTTATTTAATCTGCCCCTAAAATATTTGCAGTGAATTTTACAGGACCTTTTATACTGTAACAATAGCGCGACAAAAAGTCGCCTGTATGCACGGGGTCTAAAAACCACATGCTAAGACAAAAGATAGACAAGACAACACGTGCTGTTTTTACTGACCGGTCTTTACCTGCCTGTAGAGGGTTCATTCATTCAGTTCGGTTTGTGTCCCGTGCGTGGCGTGAGGAGACGGTGCTTGTGCTGTGTATTTACTTACATTATTTAGTGCAATCCTATTTAGTGTTTGATCTCTTAAGTGCAGTACTTCACCTTATCCGACTGCTTAAAATATCTATAAGTGTATCTACAACGGTCAGAGTATACTATGGCTCCAAAGGTTGATCTGCCGAGGCCGATGAAGATGGTAAGCATTCAGTAGGTACCTATAATTCTGCTCCTGCTGAGCACAGAATGGCCAAAACGAAAAACTGATCCATGTGATGGGGCCGCCAGTGTAATTATAAAAACTGGCCAAGAGCGTGTCAGACACGCCCACAAATAGGTTTCGTAGTCAACGTTTAAATATCAGGTTTTTCAGAGCTACAAACTTAATTTTGTTGCTGGTTTGTTTGCAGCTGTATGGTTACTAACAGCAAATTGAAAAACTTTTATTTCTCTTAAACAGTATCCGTTATAGTTTTCATGGTAACTTCAGATTGAGAAGTATATTCCATATATTTTTTTTAACCTTGATACTTTAGGAGTTACAGCTGGACCAAATTATGGCTCAAAAATCTCGATTAAAAGCAAATATCTCGAGACAGAAACATTTTAGTGACTGTGTTCCAAAGAAACTTCCCCTTAGTTTTAAAATACCTATTCAACGATACCCTACTCAATATTACTGGAGAAAAAATTTCTTTTTGCCCCCCTTTCACTTGTATTTGAAATATTTTTTCTCAACATTTCTAAATTTGGGTCAACACGATCTATCTTCTCACCAAATTTCATGTCGATAGCTATAAAACTGACTAAGGTATGAGCACAGGGTATGAGGGCGCGGCATACAGACAGACAGACAGACTGACAGACAGACAGACAGACAGACTTGACGAAACTATAAGGGTTTCTAGTAGACTACGAAACCCTAAAAAATTAGTCAAGAATATTAGGATGCACCTAAAGAAAATATTTTCAGAGTAAGACTAAAACGCTTTCTTATCGAGCAAGCGCTGTATTCAGTCTCTCTCTCTCTCTCTTCGTGTGGGACACCGAGTCGTTCAACGACCCGATGAACCTTGGTGTCGGAGTTTTTCAACCACCTACTACAAGTAGCAGGCTTCTGACATGGTTGTGTAATGACCGCCATCACAGACAGCAACCGGGACCGTCGGCTAAACGTGCCCATCCGAAGCACGGAACCATCTTACTTTTCGGACAATCAGGTGGTTCAGCCTGCAATGTTCTAACCAGACTGGGAACAAATTCACAAAGTGATAAATATCAACTTTGTGAGTGACCCCACCGGGAATCGAACCCGTAACCTTCTGCGTGGCAGGCAGCTAAACTAACCACTCGCACATCGGCGGCTGTTCTATTCAGTAGAAGAATACTTACCTAAGTAGGGATAATAAATGGTTAAATTTCATTAACTAATGAATTATACAAATAAATAAGAACCTATGTCTAATATTCTAGCATTACCTAAGTTATTCTTATTGTAATTGATTTTGTATTTTCAGTTTTATATGTTTTACCAATAAATTGAATACTGAATACTGACAGATTTTAAACATGTGATGCCGGCTTAGAATAGCATCACCCCATTTCTTTCCTGTGGGTGTCGTAAGTGACAAAAGGACTCGAGGGTCGTGTATAGCAATTTTAGGCGACAATGCTGACAACCTGTCACTATAGCGAAGCGATACACAACAATAGCTAAAACGGCCCTCAAATATTTTTGTCAGACGTGGCGATAACGACCGTAATTTTATGGCCGTTGACGCTCTGCCTACCCCGCAAGGGATAAAGGCGTGTATGTATATTTATGTATGTTAAACGCCAAATATCACTTTGAAATTATCGCAATGGGTTTTACATACATACATACCTACATCACGCCTTTATCCCTTGAGGTAGGCAGAGCGTCAACGGCCGTAAAAGTACGGTCGTTATCGCCACGGCTGACACATATTTGAGGGCCGTTTTAGCTATTGTCGTGTATCGCTATAGTGACAGGTTGTCAGCCTGTCGCCTAATATTGCAATACACATGATACCCTGAGTCTTTTAGTCGCTTCTTAAGTCACCCACAGGAAGGAAATGGGGTGATGCTATTCTGCCGGCATCACACGGCAAGCATCGGGTTTTATTTTTACCCGACTGCCTCAAAAGGAGGGTTATGTTTTTCGAGTAGGTATGTATGTATGTAGGTATGTATGTACGTATATGGACAAGAAAATTTTTTCACGGGCTACAGCCTAAACGGATAGTTGGATTTTGACATATGAGGTGTCGTTAGATTGGTCTCAGCACCGTTAGTGACACTGACTATATTAAAAATTACAAATTCAAGATGGCAGATTTTTATCGCAAAATACAAGTTTAAAATTACCGCAGTTTTTTGTTTTTAACACATCTACTTAATTTCAGGAGCAACTAGAAGATGATGAAACTGGTATTATTGCGTATAATGAAAGAACTACGTCGGTCCAAGACAGAATGCAGATCAGGTTTCCTCGTCTGAACAAAACTTTAATATTTGAAGAGACAAATGAAATAACTTCACCACATAAAAACGCTGGTAAGAATAAAACGTAAACGTAACTTAGAGTATAAATACAGGATGTAAGGGACGATGTACCGAAAACTGTATGGCTGACTAAGCTGACTGACTTTGTATGAAAGCCAATTTTTAAAGCAATGTTTTTCGTTTACCACCATTATGTTCCATGGGGAAAAGGTTCAATTTTCATAGTCTAAGCACGCCTGTAAAGTTTTCGTTACGCCGTCCCTTACAACTTGTAAGGTACGTATTAATTATTAACACAAACGATCTAACAGATAACGATGTAATTTTGATAGGTTTAAGATTTCACAAGTGAAAATAAGAAATAGAAAAAATGTCATGCATCGACCGGGAATCGAACCCGGGCCGAATAGCTCAGTGGCAGAGCGGTGGGGCGTTTACCCATGCGGGTTCGATTCCCGGTCGATGTATGACATTTTTAATGTAGCTAGACATGCTTATAAAGCTGTTAAATAACTCGGGTGGCCATCTCAGAGTAAGTAGTAGCTTTAAGAAATGGTGGCTATTCAAAGATGGCGGCTGTTTGGCAACGTACAGTAAAACTTAAGACATTATAACGGGTTTTAACTCTCGCCGAAATATCCCTACCGTAAGTTAAAACCCGTTATAATCTCTTATAGTTTTAGTGATAATAACCACGGAACCTTAAAATCAAATGTAACACACAGTAAAACGTGAGGTTACACATTTTCCTTTATATGACAGTTAGATTATACTTAGAAGGATGTAAAAAAACCATGATGGCCATCGCTAAGTAGTAGCTATCAAAAATGGCGGCTACTCAAAACTGGCGTTTGTGGAGTTTTGGGAAATCGTATCTCGAGAATCGCTGAACCGATTTCATCGCAATTTCTTTTAAACACTTAACCCAAACATATTATACATCAAAATAAAGGTAAGTCAATGCACTATAATCGAATGGTAATGATTTTTTTATTGTATGAACAAATAGGTATTGAGTTAAAAAAGTAGTAAGGAAACTAAAAAATCCGGAAGTTCATGTTGAAAACTATTTGTAGCTAAGATATAAGGCACACATCAAAAGTAAGATGTGTGCCTTATATCTCAATACCTATTTGTTCATACAATAAAAAAATCATTACCATTCGATTATAGTGCATTGACTTACCTTTATTTTGATGTATAATATGTTTGGGTTAAGAAACGCATAAAAAATAATTTTCAGTTTTCTCCGTGAAATTTACGTGTAGGTACCTAAGTAAATTCAACATTTTCTTTGTTCCGCTTTATGCGTAAAATTGTTTCATTAACACGATTCATGAATACCATTATAAGTAGTTCTGTTCAAAAGCATAGTAAAAGCTACATTATATTTATATTTAATTTACTTACACCGAAAACTCGCCAAAGAAAATTAAAATTATTTTCGTAAGCGTTTGCAGATGTCCAACACAAAATTATTACACATCAAAATAAATTGAAATTATTTTTTTATTCTATGCACAAATAATGAGATGAAAAAAGTGGTTAACAAACTAAAAATCAGAAAATTCTAGATTTTATAAAATAACAAGTTAAGAGTTCGTTTTTTAATTATTTATTCGCAAGATATGATGATGAGGAGCACGACAAGATCATGCGTTTTTTTTTAAAGTGATGAAATTGGTTTAGTAATTCTCAAGATACCTACGCTCGATTTCCCAAAACTCCACAAACGCCAACTTTAATTGGCCGCCATTTTTGAAAGCTACTACTTTGAGATGGCCATTGGGTTTTTTTGCGTCCTTATAATAGTAGTTTATGCAATTGCCTTAAATTCCAAGGCTTATAGTGAGAGGCTTTAGGATGTGAGTATCTCTGTTTATTACACGAGGCGCAGCCGAGTGTGATAATAGTTTGACACCAGCATTCTAAAGCCTAATTATATGCAGTTGCATACACTATTTTATCTACACTCTACGAGAAAAACTATGAAAAATAATTCAAACCTCCGCACTGCACTATGGCGATTGCAAGCCTATCTACTGAACCACCAACTGAACGACTTTTGTACATTAGTAACTTTTTAACTAAACGTTAAAATGGAGGCTCATAAAAACTAAACAACTTTTAAAATTAAAAAGCGGCCAAAAGCGTGTCAGACACGCTCACAAATAGGGTTTCGTAGTCAACTTTTAAATATAAGGTCTTTCAGCGTTACAAAGTTAATTTTGTTGATGGTTTGTTTACAGCCTGTATGGTTACCAACCGCAAATTAAAAAATCTTTAATATTTCCTTAATCTTAAGTGGTACAGTATTCGTTATAGTTTTCATGGTAATTTTATATCAAGAAATTTATTTCATTTTTTTTTTTAATTTTTGGCGTGCGTACTGTAGAAGTTACAGTTGGAACAAATTATGACTCAAAAACGCCCCTTTTCAAAGCAAATATCTCGAGACAGAAACATTTTACAGACTTTGATTCAAAGCCACCTCCACATAGTTTTAAAAGACCTATTCAACGATACCCTAGTCAATGTAAAAGGAGAAAAAAAAATTGCCGCCCTTTCACATGTATGGGAAGGGGGTCCAAAAAAGAAAATAATATATTTTTTCTTAACATTTCTAAATTTGGGTCAACACGACCTATCTTCATACCAAATTTGACGAAGTTATGAGGGCGCGGCATACAGACAGACAGACAGACAGAGAGACAGACAGACTTACCGAAATGATAAGGTTCTAGTAGACTACGAAACCCTAAAAAAGCATTTATCGGTAAATTTGAATCCCACCCAAAACATAAATGTGAAAGGCTGCCAAGTTCGATAATATTGGAATGCTTCGCCTATAAAAGAAGTAAGTAAGATCTAAATAAGTACCAAGTTCCATACACAGACCTCAGTAAAAAAATAGTTACAGGAATTCACTTGATTTTCCGCAGTTTGGAAAGTAGATTCTGAATAAATATCATATTAAATACCTAAAATTCTAATACTTACAAAAACGCAAACCTGTTTTTTCAGCAGTTTCCTTATAACATTTTTTTTCTGTACTTTTTAATGATATAACTTGGCAAGTTTTCACACACTTTGTTATAATTTATAAACCTACTAAACGCAATGAGTCAAGTATATAATTTTCTATTAAAACTTGGCAAGTTATATCATTAAAAAGTACAGAAAAAAAATGTTATAAGGAAACTGCTGAAAAAACAGGTTTGCGTTTTTGTAAGTATTAGAATTTTAGGTATTTAATATGATATTTATTCAGAATCTACTTTCCAAACTGCGGAAAATCAAGTGAATTCCTGTAACTATTTTTTTACTGAGGTCTGTGTATGGAACTTGGTACTTATTTAGATCTCACTTCTTGTATAGGCGAAGCATTCCAATAGGTATTATCGAACTTGGCAGCCTTTCATATTTATGTTTTGGATGGGATTTCATTTATTTTTGTAAGGTTTATTTTCTTTTTTTCTTATGATTAAGTTACTTAAGGAAATGTCTCATTTATACTAATTTTCAGATTATTGAATATGGACTATGCTTCTTACAAAGAAATGGACTAATTTTTTTATTAAATTATTCTACGTTTGCGTGGCAAAGGAAACTTTTTTGTTTTGTCATTTTGTATGCTGTCTTGTACGACTGACACGCTAGAGCGCATTGCCCATTCAATATCTTGGTTTTTTTTTACACATTTTCTATTGCCAAATCAGGGCGGTATAATGTACGTAGCCGGTTATATTCAATTTTTACTTTACTTTGGCTAAATTACAAACCTTCGTAACGAATTGTAGGTCGGTACTACCATGGAAGATATAGATAAATATTTGTTTTATTTCCTTAGGGGTGAATTTACACCTTCATTATTTTTAAACCGACTCACACTTGGCCATTTTCAGATTTTTCCTTTACCTTGACCTAAAGACCTACCTCCATACCAAATTTTAAGTCAATACGACCATTGGAAGTGGTCTAGGTTTTTGATGAGTGAGTGAGTCAGTCAGTCAGTGAGTGTATAGTAAAAATAGCGATTTTCTGACGTCAATATCTCAAGACCTACAATAGGTACATTAATGAAATTTTGTATTTTAGATAAGCAAGTAGATCTCGACAGATACTAGAAATTTCATATGCGTAGATAAAATAGATTTTGAGTTATAGGTGGGTCGAACTTGGCCCGAAATGGTTCGTGTAATATAACCCACGGCCGGTGTGTCAGTTCTTTGCTCGAACTTGGCGGACACACTGCCGTGTGTCTAGATTCGAAATATTATTTGAAGCAAAGATTTGATAATAAATAAGTCCTCATCTCTCATGTGCCGTGTGATGCCGGCTTAGAATAGCATCACCCCAATTACACCCGTGGGTGTCGTAAAAAGCGACTAAGGGATACTTATCCAGGGAATGGGCAGCAGCGTTCCCTGTCAATGTAACATCATGCACTGCGCTCGCCAATCCGCCTGCCAAGCGTGGTGAGTATGGCAATACCCCCCGATAGGGGGAGGCCCATGTCCAGCAGTGGACTGTTGTCGCTGTTATGGTGTGCTTACTGTTGACTCAGAAAATAAAAAAGCGGCATATTAGTTTAGTTTTTTTTTATTGAAATACAAGACGTTACGTTCCATTACGATTCAAATTTTAGTAAGGAAATTATTTTTTTGAGGCTGCATATTTCTTAATGCACTGCATTACGTACCTGCTTTCGATTCTGTAAAACGAATATTTTGAAATGAGTGTAGTAGATAAGTATATTATTTAAATGTCATGTAAAGGAAAATATGTATCCATAAGTTTTACTATAACGTTGCAGCCGCCATCTTTGAATAGCCACCATTTCTAAAAACTACGACTCTGAGATGGCCACCCGAGTTGTTTTACATCCTTGCATGACTAACTACCCTGAGGAGGAAAGTTGGTACCGCCGATTTTTACCGGAAAATGAGCTAGCACATCCACTATATCGGTCACTATAGTTCAACAAATTTGTACGCGACTGTCCTGTGGGTACAGACGGCGGGGGCGAGTTAGCACGTCATTCTTTATGACGCCTACACCTTTCGCTACCCGCTGACATCTTGATACCTCGCCTCTCCCAGCCCTAGGGAAGGTCGCGTTTTACTATAGTCCGACTATAGTAAAATTTTACCTCAATGTTTGTTATGTAATGTTTCAGAGCCGGACTTCGGGCTGCACACAGAGCTGGATATAAAGCCAGATCCTGAAGACGAGCTGAAGTTGGAGCCGCATGACTGTAGCGTAGACTATGTACAAGCAACAGATGATGACGGTAATACATACATACAAGGCGTAAACGGAACCAGTCCATGAACCTGAACAACTTCTCCTATGGAACATAGACTGAAAAATAAAAAAATAAAAATGTGGTGCTTCCTCTCATACAATATAATAATTATTATTATTGTGTTGGCCAACCGGGTCAGTTTGTTTGAGAGGTACATTTTTTTCGTATATCGACCCATGTTTCTGGGAAAGATTTTCAGTTACATGGACTGGTTCACCCCTTAAAATATTTGCAGTTTTATTTTTACATACTGTATCTACCGGGCGGGAGTAACAGAAAGGGTATAACAAGCCGAAAGGAGGTCAAGGTACTCATGAAACTGAACAACTTTCCCCATGGAACATGGGTCGAAATATTATAAAAAAATATTTGGATCTCCCATAGTAAATCAATTAGCTCAACGACGATTTTGTATGGGAGGTCCAACTTTTTTTCATATTTCTACCCATGTTCCATTTCCATGGGGAAAGTTGTTCAGTTTCATGAGTACCTTGACCTCCTTTCGGCTTGTTATATCCTTTCTGTTACTCCCTCCCTGTATACAGGGTGTTGGGAAAAGTAGTACGTTCCTTTAAACCCCGAGTTTTGTAGGTATAACAAAGTGTCTTGACCATGATAACAATAATTAAAAATTATTTATTTAATACATACTTTATAAAACTCTTAATAATTTATTGAAATATTCAACCCTAGGACTGAGTGCGACATAAGTAGCAAGTCGTCACGGTCACATGCAGCTGCGGTTGCACCGTTGTAGACCTTATTGCGCGCGGCGAAGGAACAGTTCAAAGTTATCTGGCCGGTAATTGACTGTATAGACACTACAGCGTGTTGAGTTGTAGGGTTAAACAATTTAATTAAAATATTTTGAACAATATTTTAATATTCTGATATTTTTAGAAAATGTTTTAACATCCTGAATGCGTATTTGGAATGTATACAGTGCCAGAACGCATCCGTAGTGTTATTACACTGTATACCTAGTTTCCAACGTATTTCAAATTAATTACTTGAAAAGTATACTGATTTGTGCGTACTGGTCACGTATACTTTCCAATACAGAATGTCGTGCCTTATTTTGGAGAAATATACCTACCAGGCTAGCACGCAAGTGTCTACAAACTGTAAAAGGTGTTGTCTAAGTTATTTTAGATGTATAAAAATAACATTAAAATTTTAAGAGGTTAATCAGCACATGATATTAAACAAGTTTTGTAAAATAAATAGTATAATACATACTGAGAAAACTTGTTCAGTTTAATGGGCTTCTTCACCCGTCGAAATGTGTGTTATACAGATGTAAAACATTACTGCAAATATTTTAAGATATAGGGATAGATAATCCGAAAGGGATATAGGCGTAATATATGTATGTATGAAACAGCCCATGACACTGAATAATTTTCCTAAGAAACATAGGTCGAAACGTGAAGAAAATAGACTTCCTAAAGAAATGTACTCGGTTGGCTGAAATATTTTGAATGGGAGCCACCCAGTATAAAAAACTGTTTAGTGTCACTTGTAGTTGTTTTAATAAACAAGAAATAAACTAATTTTAAATTAAAAATCTTGCTAAAGAGATCAAGGGTAGGTACTAGAAGAATCGTAAATCATTAATTTAGAAAAAATATATAGTTTACCATTTAACGTGATATACAGAGAAAACAAACAATCAAGATCGCGTGCTTGCAAGTCTTGCAACTAATCATTTCAACGCAGCTGTCGGCGTATGCGCTTAGGCTTTTGGGTAAATAGCAGAGGTTTTATGAGCGTTGATGCTGGGCGGGCGGTTGGGCCATCAGTTCCTTAGATGGGTGCGAAGTTGAGGTTGAACCACCTAGAGATGACACTCCGCCCAGACACGCTCAAAGTCATAGTTACGTATACCTTGTGTGTGTGTGTAGTTGTGTAAACGTACTACGCCGAAAGTCTTGCAACTGCTTTACGGGCCCCTAGTTTGAAATAAAACTATTAGCACGTGACAGCCCTGGCTTGAAATGCGAAAGTGCGCGGGGCGTTACGGGCTGAGGCTATACGACTGGCCGTTAAAATGTATCCACAAAGTATACGTAACGTTCAACGGCCAGTCGTATAACTTTAACTATAGGTAATAAAATAATAATAGAAATAGCATCAAGGAACCTTAGACGTGGCATGACTTTGTCTAGGTTTCATTACTTTTTAGAGATAAACAAGCAGCTCCATCGAGACTTGGCTAGTTTTTTACAAAATGTTTTTGGTGGGATACGCCTTTAAAATTAATTACCGCAACCGGGTTAATGTGTTAGTAGATATCAATTACCGTCGTATCGTATTGTCAATATTTAGTAAACTGGGATGCCTCATCTACCGACGCGTCCTTTTTCAGCCAGATGTTTGTTCCTATTTTTTGTAAGCGGCCGGGTTATTGTTTTCATTCTGTCGTCCGGCATATTGGTTTGGTTTCCAGGAACTGACCTGAGCTGTCCGTTTTGCACATTATGAGGGTCTAACTGTATCTTTATGATCCCAGATGTTTTGTAAATCCATCGACGTGGGAGCATAGTTAGAAAGTATGCATTGATGGCATTATGATTTGATGTGTTTGTGGTTATGAAGGCCCAACCGTAGTGTTTCCAGAGATGCTGAGGCACTATAGATTAACTCATTGTCTGATATATAAGGTCCTATTAAATTCACTGCAAATATTTAAAGGGCATGAGTAAATATGTATAAGAAAAACATCTAAGGTGTTTGATTCCGAGCTGATCTTAGCGCAGTGGAAGCAAGTTAAAGTTATCTTAAAATCTAAAACTAAATGGTCGATCAGCCTGAACAACATTTGACTACGATTCGTAGTGCTTTACTATAGCTAAATAAAATAAATTTAATGAGAGAATTTTGTTCCGGAAAGTTTCCGGCCGAGAAATTTTTGCTGCGACGGCTCTCTCACAATCTCCTACTAATATTTAACTGCACCACCACAGCTCATATCTAAAATAAATATACCAAGTTCCGGTTGTACTAAAGGTCATCAGGTGGTGACCTCCACGTAATGTTGCTAAATCACTGCAATGGACGTACTTATACAGGACCTAGAAGCGAATTGCTTACCGTGCGAATTATGACGCCGCCGTTTTTGTAAGTCTAGTTTTGACAGGAAAAAAGGTATCAGGGTTTGAGGAAGACATTTGGATTGGGATTTAGATACTAGACTTACTGCACCCGGACACCAGCTCGTGTGGCATTCCGTCCCTCCGACAATTTTGGTTTCACCTTAGTTTTCACAAGCACTTGGTTCTCTATTGTTCATAGTTCGGCCACGTTGGCCCTCAATCAAAAAACCTGCCCAGTTCGCATTCAAAGCGCACTACAAAACCACTATTCACTTGGTTTTACTACCGCACAAGAACAGGGAACTCTTCCCTGGCAGCAATTGCGCATGCGAAAAACAAAGATTTCTCCCGCACACCACTGCTCGCGACAGCAACACGTTTTACTGTACAATACGCGAACCAAAGGACTTCTCCCGCATGAGAAATTACTTAAAATATGTGGCTAACACCGGACGCGCGAGTGACTAAAAAGTAAGGTTATATTTGCCGGCGGCCGCGTGGTATCGAACCGACTGAACGAACAAAGGACAAACATGGCGTCGGTCGCCTAGCTGGCGTCAGTCGCGCGGTCCGTCAGACGAAATGGCGGGAAACAATAAAACGCGCGTATACATGATGCGAAACTAAACATTCACCCGCCCCGGACCGACCCATCGGTCCGCTCAATGCATGGCAGGCGTGATAATGTAGCTACTGCTCGCTTAAGAACTGAATCCCCCACCTGAACTTCTGCAACTCGAGGAGTGCCATCACTACCCGGAAATAGGTTGAGAATGCGCCCCCGGCGCCAACGCAGTGGCGGTAGGTTGGCATCCTTAACCAGAACGAGATCCCCAATGCAGGGGGGTTCAGTCCTGTCCGTCCACTTAAGGCGTTGCTGCAGAATGTGCAAGTACTCAAGCGACCAACGCTTCCAAAAGTTTTGAGTCATTTGCTGCAACAACTGATAACGCGACAAACGATTGCTATTCACCTCCGTATAGGGATATTCCGGCAAGGCGTTAAGTGGGCGGCCAATTAAGAAATGCCCTGGCGTCAAGGCCTCTAAATCATTTGGGTCTGAGCTGAGCGGACACAAAGGACGCGAATTGAGTACAGCCTCAATTTTACAAAACACGGTCGCCAGCTCCTCGAAAGTCAAAATTGTTAACCCTACAACGCGCAACAAATGCGTCTTAGCGGACTTTACAACCGCTTCAAAATACCACCCCAGTGAGGGCACGCTGGTGGATCGAACACCCAGGTAATGCCCTGACGGGAGAGGACCGTGCTGATGGCTTCTTCGTTCTCCCTTAAGAACGTTACAATTTCCTTCATACACCGATCAGCACCCAAAGTTGGTACCACAATCCGACCTGATCAGCGCTGGTCGCCCTCGTCGCGACGTAAATCTCTCCAGCGCTGCCAAAAGGCCTCGTAGAAAGGTCGGCCACGAGCTCCAAGTGGACGGCCTTGGTGGCTAGGCACACGAACACGCACAAGTACGCCTTGATAGACTTTGCGTTCCGTAGGCGTGATGCCTTTACCATGAAAGGGCCTGCGAAATCCGTTCCCACACCTGCAAACGTCCAGGCCTCCGTCACACGGACCGGTGGAAGATCTCCCATCTGTGGCTGCATTGTGGCTGCCTTCAAGCGGTAACAAGGCAAGCACCTAAACACAACGCTACGCACCGTTCGTCGTCCCGATAAGATCCAAAACTCGCGCTGTAGGATGGCCAATAGCGCATTACAGCCCGCGTGCGAGTTTTTCTCATGACGATCCCTGACTAAGAGCTCAACTAAGGGTCCCTTTTGAAGTAACAGTGGATGGCGAGCCGAAAAGGGCAGGCTAGCGTTCCGAAGTCTGCCTCCAACCCTGAGCATACCTTGCTCATCCAGGAATGGGTTGAGGCGCACAATTCCTCCCTTCAGCTTTCCACGTCCATCCCTGAGCAGCCTGACCTCCTCTTCAAAATGTTCCGCCTGGACGACTCTAACTAATGAGCATAGAGCCGCATTCCGTTCCGCAGGCGAGAGGACAGGTGTAAAGTTCCGTTCTGCTTGAGGCTTCCTGCAGTTGTTCACGAACCGTTTGATCCAACCTGTCACCCCAAGAAGTTTGTCGAGGAGCTATACCGTTCCAGCAAGAAAGCTGGGTTAGGCTTCGGTACGAGTTGCCCCACGTTCACTCGCAAACCTCGATCAGGTGGCCCAAGCGGCGCCCTGCACTCGTTGAATGGCCATTCCTGCGGCGACTCAGTCAGCCATTGAGGTCCCCACCACAGTGGGTGACTCACCAAATCAGGGGCCCTGCACCCGCGCGAAGCGCAGTCCGCTGGGTTCCATTCTCCCGGTACGTGCCTCCACACTAACGGAGTTTCCGACCCCGTAATCTGTGACACCCGATTTGCCACGAAAACCTCAAGTGTATGTACCGACGTCTGCAACCAGCACAGAACTATCCGACTGTCAGTCCACGCGTACACCGTTTCATCCAAGGTGATGGTACCACGCAGATTGCAGGTTACATGATTTAGCAAGCGCGCTAGAAGAGCTGCCCCTGCCAAGTCCAATTTGGGGATGGTCCATCTAGTTCTGACTGGTGCCACCTTACTTTTGGCCATAACCAGACGCACGTGCACAGTTCCCGTTGAACTTGCTGTCCGAAGGTATACAGCTGCCGCGTACCCTCGCTCCGAGGCGTCACAAAACCCATGTAGGGTAGCCTTACATCCCACCGATGGGACTAACTTGCGGGTATCGCGATGTGCACAATCCCTGGTAAGGTGGTCACAAACTTGAGCCAATCCTTCAACAACTCTCCGAGAGTTGGTCGTCCCATCCTAAGTTGGCTAGCCACAACCTTTGTAAAAGCACTTCGCCATGAACGTAACCGGGGCGATCCATCCGTTAGGATCGAACGTTCTAGCGATTGTCGACAGTACCGACCGCTTAGTCCAAGTTTTCTCCAAAAGGTCGGGCTCGATCTTGTACGTGAATACGTCATGCGTTGGCCTATATTGCACCCGAGGATGCCCAACGTATTTGGATTGTCCGGGTTCTCAAAGAGGTGCGGGTCCTGATGGAACTCGCCTGGCAAACCAGCCAGGAGCTCTGGGCAACTGGACAACCATTTCCGCAACTCGTAACCTCCTGAACCCATGATCGCGATCAGCTCGTCTCGTAGAATTAGCGCCTGCTCCACGCTATCAGCACCCGTGCAGATATCGTCAGAGTCGCAGAGAGTACTGCTGCGGCTCGAGGGTATCTTACCCTTTCCTGTGCGGCCAACTCTCGCAGCGTACGTACTGCCAAATACGGACTTGGCTTAAGTCCATACGTCACCGTGTTAAGTTCGTATGTGACCATCGGCTCATCTGGGCTCTCACGCCACAAAATCAGCTGATACCGACGGTCATCCGGATGTATCATGGTTTGGCGAAACATCATTTTGACGTCTGCGACGAACGCTACCTGGTGCAAACGAAAGTCTGTGAGAATGTCCACAATGTCCCGGTTCAATTTAGGACCCGCGTGCAAACATTGGTTCACAGACACACCATTCGAGGTAGGAGCAGAACCGTCAAACACCACCCGTATTTTCGCCTCAGGTGACTTCAAGACAGCCAGGTGTGGAATGTAATAATGCTCGACACACCTCCAATCCAGGCTGGACACCGACATGTGGCCCAATTGAATATATTCCGCATGAATTTATATACTTCTGCCGAAGTGCTGGGTCTCGCCTCATCTTCCGCTCCATTCCGAGTAGTCTCCGTTCCGCGAGCTGTCGCGAACTACCTAAAGCGGGGCGGTTTGGGAGAAAAGGTAGCCTGGTCACGAATCTGCCTGACGAGCATCTCGCAGTGTTGTATTGATAGAACAACTCGCACTCGTCATCCTCTGGCTTCCGTCTGTCCGCCGTGGGCGGCTCTTCAGACTCCCAAAACCTCTGCAGCACCTCTGACAGCACACTACCATAGAGGACCGGATCCTTCTGGTAGGTCCTGAGGTCTCCAAACTGGGCCGAAAACAACATACCCCTGTGGTATCTACGGCCACCAAACCAGTTTCCTGGAGTACCTTCTTCCTACTGCACCATAATCTCCCGAGGACGTCTGACCCGAGAAGTACGTCCACCGTACCAGGAGTATCAAAATCAGGATCAGCCAACTCCAACCCTGTGGTTAACCCTCGTACCGTTGGTGGTAACCTAACCTGAGGAGTTTCCCAACCACTTCATCCAGCACCACGGCTGAGACTTGATAGCTGACCCCTGTACATGTGCTACCTAATGTGAACTCAAAGTTCGTCTGACCCCGAATGTCAGGCACATTTAGGCCCCCGATGCCTACAGCTTCATCCTCACTTGGCTGTACATTTAGGCCTAGCCTACTCACCAGCTTACTCGATACATACATCCCTGAGCCCCTGTATCCAGTAGGGCTCTTACTTGAATGGTCCGGCCACCGTATCCCCATACCCAAATCTTAGCCGTTGGCAAAAGTACCGTGATTGGACGGGGAGCCGAAGCTGATGAGTGGGCGGCGATTACCTAGCGGGAATCTAAACGCGGTGAGGCCGCGTCCCGCGGGGGTATCCCCTCGCTGCCCAAACCTGTGTATGGGTCCCACTCCTGCTGGTAGGGAGGTCTGCCCATAAAGGCCATGGCTGGAGTTCTATAGTACCCCGACGGCAAACGTCCGTACCGAGGTTGCGCCTGTAGCCGCGGGTACTCAGGCATAGGCGGAGGCATGCGTGGGTCTTGAGACCCAACCAGGTGGCTCAAGCCCGCAGAATACTGCATGTACCCTGGTGGCTGCCTAGTGCCCTGACACCCGCCCGTTTGATCCCGTACCTGGGATGGGTGTCCTGGCCATGTTCCCGTGTCGTTCCTCCCCAATCCGGCACCTGCTGCCGTGGTGGAGATCGTCCCCACGTCCGTTGGTAAGTGGGCTCCGACTGTTGACGTCCCCTGCCTGTCCCTGTGACTGATGCGGAGGTGGGCTCCTCCTTGAGGTGGGAGCGTTGCTCTCCCTTGGTGGGCAGGCCCTTCGCTGATCCGATCCAGCGCTGCCCCGGCGCCTCCGGAGCGATTCATGCAGAGCAGCGGATGGTGTGCACCCTGGCAGTACCTACAGTTGGTGCTTGAAGGGCACTCGCACCTGATGCGGCCCCAGGCACCGAAAACACCAACGCCTCTGCTGTGCCACACCCCGTCTCCTCTGAACCCGCTGCGCAGCAAACTCCTGACACGCTGTCACCCCGTGGCCTGTCTCCTGCAGTAGGCACACCCTGATTCCAATGCGGTGTTGTACCGCCTGGGTTGCCTACTGTTGCCTCCTCGCGCCGGTGCACCCGGCCGTTCCGGGTGGCGAGGGGCAGAGGTCTCCTTGCGGGCTTCACCAGCCTGGACGTCCACTCGCCTGCTTTCGGCCTCGAGGAACGACTTCAGATCCTCGTAGGTCGGGAGGTGGTCCGAGGACTTGCCCCATGGAGCTGCTCGAATCGAGCGACCATTTCGCTCGGCAGGCGGCGAAGCACTGTGGACCAAGATATAACCGTAGCCCGCCACTGGCAAACCCTGTCGCTCTAGTGCGCTGACCGCGACACTGACTGGGTGGAAGATTTTCTCGCGGAGGCCCGTACCTCGCGTTATGGTTGGTATTGACAGCCACTGGTCTAACAGCCTGTCTACAATCAGGCGCTTGTTTCGATACCGGTCGGTAAGGATCTTCCACGCCACCTCATAATTGCTATCCGAGACCGCCAAATGCGTCAGCAATTCATGAGGCTCCTTGTAGCCTGGACATCAGCTGAGCCATCTTGTACGCTGGCATTATGTCCGTCCGTGTGTTCTCTCAAGGAGCATGAGGCACTCTGTGAGGTGTTCCGACACAACCCGAACCCGTTCATCTGCCTGTAGTGCACTTTTCAAGAGCGCGTCCTCCCGGTCCTCGCGGCCGATCATTGCCGCTGTGGTAGTAAACCACCTTAATTCTGTCTTTATAGCAGCCTTATACCTGGCGATCGAGGGAGCCATGGTACCAACTTTTACACACTCGACTTAATAAAATTGGCCTAGACCTTACTGATAAGGTACCGTTCACTAGGCAAACAATACAGTCACAAAAAAACCGAAACAATATTTTCCAAAATTAATAAAATATGTGGGTAATATAAAAACACGCTTAATACTAAATTACGGCTAACTATGTTGCAATAAAGCAACCACGCTCTGCTACCAAAAATGTTTGATTCCGAAGCTGATCTTAGCGCAGTGGAAGCAAGTTAAAGTTATCTTAAAATCTAAAACTAAATGGTCGATCAGCCTCGAACAACATTTGACTACGATTCGTAGTGCTCTTACTATAGCTAAATAAAATAAATTTAATGAGAGAATTTTGTTCCGGAAAGTTTCCGGCCGAGAAATTTTGCTGCGACGGCTCTCTCACAATCTCCTACTAATATTTAACTGCACCACCACAGCTCATATCTAAAATAAATATACCAAGTTCCAGTTGTACTAAAGGTCATCAGGGTGGTGACCTCCACGTAATGTTGCTAAATCACTGCAATGGACGTACTTATACAGGACCTAGAAGCGAATTGCTTACCGTGCGAATTATGACGCCGCCGTTTCCTTGTAAGTCTAGTTTTTGACAGAAAAAAGGTATCAGGGTTTGAGGAAGACATTTGGATTGGGATTTAGATACTAGACTTACTGCACCCGGACACCAGCTCGTGTGGCATTCCGTCCCTCCGACAATTTTGGTTTCACCTAGTTTTCACAAGCACTTGGGTTCTCTATTGTTCATAGTTCGGCCACGTTGGCCCTCAATCAAAAAACCTGCCCAGTTCGCATTCAAAGCGCACTACAAAACCACTATTCACTTGGTTTTACTACCGCACAAGAACAGGGAACTCTTCCTGGCAGCAATTGCGCATGCGAAAAACAAAGATTTCTCGCACACCACTGCTCGCGACAGCAACACGTTTTACTGTACAATACGCGAACCAAAGGACTTCTCCCGCATGAGAAATTACTTAAAAATATGTGGCTAACACCGGTCGCGCGAGTGACTAAAAGTAAGGTTATATTTGCCGGCGGCCGCGTGGTATCGAACCGACTGAACGAACAAAGGACAAACATGGCGTCGGTCGCCTAGCTGGCGTCAGTCGCGCGGTCCGTCAGACGAAATGGCGGGAAACAATAAAACGCGCGTATACATGATGCGAAACTAAACATAAGGCATTTTTAAAAAATGTACACGCTAGATTTTCTTTTTCATTTTCAAACAAACTTTTTAATTAATTATGTGAACATCCTTTGACTGACCCGACTGACGTTCCGCCACGTAGACAGGATTCACTTACACGGCACGCACACTAACAAGTAACAAAGAAACAATCATAGCACCATTTTTTAATTTAAATTCATCGAAGTGTGTGTTTCTAGGACAAACAGGGTGCACAGATTTATTATCTATTAAAAATTATTAGGTGGGCGACAGGGAAAAAAAACGTACCCGTGGTCCACCAGGTGGACCAGGAGGTGGACCACGGGGATGAAGGGACTTTTTCGTTTTGTTTTTTTTTTTAGTTAAATGCAATTTTCTCGAAAACAAGCGTGTAGATTTCTTTAAAAAATTGCCTAGCACATGCTTATATTTTATTTAATCTGCCCCTAAAATATTTGCAGTGAATTTAATAGGACCTTATACGGGGTGTAGGATGGTGTAACGAAAACTTTGTAAAGTGCTCAGACCATGAAACTATATAACTTATTATGAGTTAATGGTGAGAAACGAAAAAAAAATTCCGACCTCCCATACAAAATCAGTCAGTAAGCTGATCGTGAATTTTGTATGGGAGGTCGGAAATTATTTCGTTTCCCACCATTGGCTCCATAGTTAAAGTTGTTCAGTTTGATGGTCTGATCATGCCTGCAAAGTTTTCGGTACACCGTCTCTAACACCCTGTATAGCTGTACGGTGTGGTACGGTAAACAAAACGAGGTAAAATGTTATCTTTTACCGTGTTTTGTTTACCACAACACCCCATACACAAGTAAAATAGGTATCTACAAGCAACACTCTGCTATAGAAAAAATCCTTAGTCGCTTTTTCGACACCCTCGGAAAAGATATAGGAAGACCCAACTAACAAGATTTGGTCGTATAATGGTCGGGACAACGTTATCGTTACGTCTTGAAGTCGGATAGTTTTGGTCGTATAGTAGTTATGTAAACGATTATACGACGCGATTTGGGCACAAATTATATGACTTTTGTCCGTGTAAAGATCGTATTAAGGTCGTATTAATGGCTAAAGTCTGGTAAAAGTCATATACAAGTCTGTTTCAGACGTATGGTCGAATAACAGTCGTATAAGTGACTGTTATTCGACCATTTAGCCGTAGTGGTCGTATATTGTCTTTAAACCGATCAAAAGTCGTGTAGTGGTCGTATTACTGACATTTACATGACCTGAAATCGTGTAGTGGTCATCGGCGTTACTTTATCGTGCACGGAATTCAGTGTGCTATCAACCGAGTGAAAGTGAGGTTAAAGACAAACAAATCATTCAAAATAATTAATGTCTGCCATGTTTGTTATCGAATATAATCTGAAAAGTTGTGAATGGTGTTAAGAACTGTTTAGTGTTGAGTTTTGAGGGGAAATTGTTTTATCGACTATTTTGTGTTATTATTCAAACAAAATTTTAATGCCCCCTACAAATAATAACGATTTGAATTATTTTATTTATGTTATTAATTCATTATTTATTTATATAACGTTTATACAACTTTATGTAGTGATCGCGACTGTTAAAGGACACTTTATGACTAAAGGTCGCGTTATATGACTAGAAACCATTTTCTGTCCGCCATTTTCAGGGTACCGTTTAGAAAGTGAAAACCTTGAAAGACATTGTATTGTACAGCATAATACTGGCCGGCAGTATACTGTACACCACACCAGAGGAACACAACACAACATTATGGATGGAATCAAAACAATGCCGCCATCCTTCACCCCGTACCTAAAATGTACGGGGGTGTAATGCACGACATTTTGTTCGAGACATCACGTGAGTAGTAGCGTAGTCTTCTTCTTTCCTCTTTTTTTCGTGTGACACCGAGTCGTTCAACGACCCGACGAACCCTGGTGTCAGAGTTTTTCAACCGCCTACTGCAAGTAGCAGGCCCTGACATGGTTGTGTAACGACCGCCATCATAGACAGCAACGGGGAACCGACGGCTTAACGTACCCATCCGAAGCACGGAACCATCTTACTTGCGGACAATCAGGTGGTTCAGCCTGCAATGTCCTAACCCGACTGGGAACAAATTCACAAAGTGATAAATATCAACTTTGAGAGGACCCCACCGGAATTGAACCCGGAACCTTTGCGTGGCAGGCAGGCATACAACCACTGCGCCACATCGGCTGTCGTGATGTGACGTGATCGATAATTTTACATACATTCGTAACTAATCGATATCGTTTTTATTTAAAATAATATAATTATATAATATTCTTTTTGAGCTTAGTCGCTCAATTTGTTCGCTCCAACTCTAACCTTACCTAACCTACTGTTTTGGAATTTTGTCAGAGGTGGTTTTTATTGTGGGGCTGCACTAAACCACCATCCCGCCTCGGTGGGTTGCCTTGTATGTTAGGTCTCGAATAATGAATCTACAGGAGTTAGGAAAAGTAGTCTGTCCTATCGTATAATAAAGTATGTTAAGGTGTTCAAATGATTTTTAAAAATATTTGAAGATAAAAATATTTTTAAATTATTTTAATCAAATTGTTTAACTCTACAACACAGAGCGCTTTACAGTGTATGTACTGTCAATTACCACTCCAATAACTATGCACTGTTCCTTCACAGCGTAATAAGATCTTCAACGGTGCAACCGCAGCTGAACGTGACAGTAACGATGTGCTCTATAACGCTCATTCTAGGTTGAACATTTCAATTTATTTTAAATTATGTTTTATATAAAATATTTTAATATTTTAAACATGGTCAAGACACTATGTTATACCTACGTAACAGAACTTGTGGTTTAAAGAAACGTACTACTTTTCTTAACACCCTGTATAAGTCGATTACAGCCAACACTGTCACTTCACTTCATCCGCTGTGACGTAACTTGTTTTGATTCTATTTGCAGCACTGTACATTATTAGTCTGGGCCCGTTTTTCAAGCCTATCCATAATGCCGTACATTATTCTGTTGCACAATACGTTGTCGGGCATTACCGTGTCATGCATTGTATGTACTCCACGGAGGAAACGTGGTGAGACGTAAGATAACATCTATCTGTCAGACAAGTGATAGTCAGCCGTAACTGATACGACGAGTCCCTACAATGTATGACATTGTATTGTACAGCATAACTATTGCTGACAGAGTAATGTACGAAATTATGAAGTACGACATGATGAATGGAATCAGGACCAACTATAGCCCCGTACAAAATTAACGGGGGTACTTACAACATGATGAACTATTCTCAAGACTGGCAGTAGTGATCTGATTTAATCGTTAATTTCACATACGTACTTATCAATGCCATCTTCCTGTCCTCATCCCAATTACCTGTCGGCGCAACACGTTTTGTTGAACACAAAATCGTGTTGCAAAGGATTTAGCTTTAATTTTACGACTGTTTGTCCATCTGTTTATCCATTTGTCCATCCGTCCCCGTCCATCCATTCATTCATTTATCCATACATATCCAGTCTGTCCGTCCGTTCGAACATATATTTCCTATTTTATTACCTACAGAACCACGACCACAATAATTCGCACCACAGCGAGGTCAAGTAGTTGTGAAGAAGTATTATGTACGACTACTAAACAATGAAAAGGTTTTTAAGAGTCATATAAATAGCCTTTTAGGTCTTTTAGTCGTTTAATCGTTATGTTACACCACGTTTATACGACATTGCGTTGTGTTTCAGGTAATAATATAATCATAATACAACTAATGATCAAATTACAGTTGTAGGCTTGACTGAGAGTCATATAAAGGTCGCAATGACGATTTTTATACGACTGTACGGTTTTATTGAAGGTAATAATATGACCATTATATACCTAATGGTCTGGTAACAGTCGGTGGCCTGACTAAGAATCATCTTACGGTCGCAATAGCGACTTTTATATGACGTCGAGGTTTATTACAAGTAATACGACCTTTATATACCTAATGGTCTGGTAAAATCGGTGGCATGACTAAAAGTCATATAACAGTCGCAAAGGCGACTTTTATGCGACATTTAGACAAGAAATTTATTCGACTTTTATACGACCTTTATACAACTTATGGTCTGATAACAGTCGCTAAACTGACTTAAAGTCATATAACGGTCGCACTGGCGACTTGTATACGACTATACGGTTTATAAAAGATAATGATATGACCTTTATATACCTTATGATCTAGTAACAGTCGGTGGCCTGACTGAAGGTTATATAAAGGTCCCAACAGCGATGATTAGTCCTATAATTTAATCGTATAGCGATCATTTATACGACCTTATACGATGGTCGTATAATTAAGTCGTATAAACGGTTACTCGACCAGATTATACGACTTTAGACGTTTACGACTAAAAAGTCGAATAAGACACCACTACACAACTCAGTGAAATTCTGCTTACCACTATACGACCTTTTTATAACCAAAAGTCGTTTAGTCTGTTTTTTATAGGACCAAGTTGTTAGTTGGGGATGAGATGAGATGATATTCTAAGTACACACGGCACACGGCATGATAGCTATACAGGACGTTCATTTAAATGCGTGGCCATAGAACCCGTCAAAAATAATTTGAAAAATCCTAGTCTTCTTCTTTCTTTTTCGTGTGGGACACCGAGTCGTTCAACGACCCGATGAACCCTGGTGTCAGAGTATTTCAACCGCCTACTGCAAGTAGCAGGCCTCTGACATGGTTGTGTAACGACCACCATCATAGACAGCAACCGGGACCGACGGCTTAACGTGCCCATCCGAAGCACGGAACCATCTTACTTGCGGACAATCAGGTGGTTCAGCCTGCAATGTCCTAACCAGACTGGGAACAAATTCACAAAGTGATAAATATCAACTTTGTGAGTGACCCCACCGGGAATTGAACCCGGAACCTTTGCGTGGCAGGCAGGTATACTAACCACTGCGCCACATCGGTGGTCAAAATCCTAGTAAAAAATAATATTTTAGAAAAACGGTTTGCTGACACCACCGGTTTGCTGGTTCGCGCTCTCGCACACCCGAGCGTGCATACCTACGCTGCGCGACTAGATTAGTTCATTTTTGTAGGGTCATGTGGTACACGTTGGCTAGGGCGGGAAGACTGGCTCAGTAAGGTTTTGAGTTGAAGGGACAGATATATCTTATTGTTTTTATTAGTTATTGGATGATTTAGGCATACAAACATTATTGACATAGTAACGTGGGCGCCTCCAGAACAAATTTTTTATTCTGGTGAGGTTTAAAGTTTTTTGGGGAGAAAAGTCAAGTTTTTTCGGTGCGTTTTTTATGTTCTAACTACATTACTGAGTATATTTATAGCGTGGAGATAGTTTTAAGTTAACCTATGTTTAATCTAAGATGGATTAACGTGAAAACCAATGACAAATCCACTTGAATTATTGCATGCCACATTATTGATTCCAAATTGGCTTCGGTTGCCACAGTGGCGCATACCTCAAAGGTGCACAGTGAATCAAATTAATTGTATGAAAATTTTGAATGTGGGTAAGATGGTTAAAATTATTCCAAATAAAAGTAAAAAAAAAAAACAGTATATGCCAAAGAACATCATAAAAATACTTATCGTAATGTTTAATTCTTATAAACCTGTTAGATTCTCTAATAATATTTATTTTTTATTTTTTATCATATTTACATTATCTTAAACTTGAAACAATTGAGAATGATTTCTATATTTTTGACTAATTTAAATAATTATTAATTGGGTTGATTTGTTTCGTAAACTCTTAATTATCTTTATTTATCTACCGTGATCCACTGTATCAATCAGGCCGAGCCACTGTATCCACCCCCTAGTTCACAATGGCTCATTTCTGACTTTTGCAATAACCGCCATTATTTCCTATTCTATAACATATAGGAGAAAGACAATATCAAATATGAAAAATAGATTCAATACACTATCCACATACTTAATTTCAACTTTCTACGTTTACCCATTGCTGAGCAATGAGCTTCGGAAAAAAAGTGATCCACTGTAGCCCACTTGACCCTATTTTTAACGGGTTCCATATTCGATGCTCAACCTACCTTTAATAATTAAACTATGGCACTTTAATTAAACTATGGTACTGTATTAGGGTTCGAAAATATCCGATACTTATATCTTCTTCTTCGAGTGGTACACTAAGCCGTCCAACGATCCGATACTTATAATAAATATTAAAATATCCTTTATTATATCGAATAAACGGGACATTTTTGGTAATATTTTGTATGTGTTGCTGTTTACGTATAATTTAAATAAATGATTTATGTTTCAACTAGGTTCGCCGCTGGCTGACGGGGACAACTTTCACCAGAAAATGAACAGAAATGAAGAAACACAGGAAAACGAAGAAAATAAAAAGATGGGTACACACTTTACCAACGGACGTAAAACAGGCGTTAATATAAAAAGTACTAATTTAACTAAGATCTACTCATGTAATTTATGCAAGTATAAAACAAATATAGTTAGATGGTATAACTCGCACAAAAAGGCGCATACAGCAAAAACAAAATATATCTGTGATATATGTTGTTACATAGCTACCATAAAAGGAGAACTCGTTCACCATGTGTTACGTTACGATCAAGAACGTGAAAAACCTTATTCTTGTGATATATGCGATAAAGGATAAATATAAAGATATAATCGTTATTGTGAAGCACAATTTTCTCTTTATTATAACAATTTTTATTCCTACTATAAACGCGGCTCGGGCGGGAAAAAAAAATATAAAAAAAAAATAAAGGCACTGCCTCGGGGCTGACACCTAAGGAGAACGCAGCCATGTAGTAACTTTGGTCGTAACTCAGACTTTGACTGGGGAAAAATTCAAATCAACCAGATGTTTTTATAGATAGATAGAACATACACCACAAATGATTAAAACAACAATACAGAAAACTTACAGCTAGAAATAAGCAAAGGCAGCCTTATCGCTTGCAGTTGCAGCGATCTCTTCCAGGCAACCTTTACCTTGAAAAAGATAGTTGAAACAAATTTACAAGTAGTTGCACAAACCTTTACAGCCACAACAGTCCACTGCTGGACATGGGCCTCCCCCGTATTGGGGGGTATTGCCATACTCACCACGCTTGGCAGGCGGATTGGCGAGCGCAGTGCAAGATGTTTAATTCACAGGGAGCGCTGCTGCCCATTCCCTGGATAAATTATCCCTTAGTCGCTTTTTACGACACCCACGGGTAGAATTGGGGTGATGCTATTCTAAGCCGGCATCACACGGCACTCTAAGCCGGTTGCACAAACAATTTAATTTTATAATTTTATTTTCATAAAATAAGAAAAAAATTATGCGTAGTAATATAAAATATACGAGTAATGTAAACTCTTTTACGTAAAATAAAGATGCGTAATAAATACGCAAGTATTTATTAAGCTATTTATTAACGAAAACAAATACACTAAAGTTCAAAGAATCAAATGAATGAGTCAAACCACAACACTAGACAAATGATTGCAACATTTAAAAAAAACCGGCCAAGAGCGTGTCAGACACGCCCACAAATAGGGTTTCGTAGTCAACGTTTAAATATCAGGTTTTTCAGCATTACAAACTTAATTTTGTTGCTGGTTTGTTAGCAGCAGTATGATGACCAACCGCAAATAGAAAAACTCATTTTTTCCTGAAACCTTTAAGTTTACGATATCCGATATAGTTTTCATTGTAACTTCAGATTGTAAGCTATATTCCATATTTATTTCAAATTTTTAGCGTTTATACTTTAGAAGTTACAGCTGGAACAAATTATGGGTCAAAAACGCCCTCTTTAAAAGCAAATATCTCGTGACAGAAACATTTTAGAGAATTTGTTTCAAAGAAACCTCACCTTAATTTTAAAAGACCTATTCAACGATACCCTACTCAATATTACAGAAGAAAAAAAAAATTTTTTGCTCCCCTTTCACTTGTATGGGAGGGGGTCCAAAAAACATTTTAAATATTTTTTTCTTAACATTTCTATATTTGGGTCAACACGATCTATCTTCTCACCAAATTTCATGTCGATAGCTCTAAAACTGACGAAGATATGAGGGCGCGGCATACAGACAGACAGACAGACATGACGAAACTATAAGGGTTTCTAGTAGACTACGAAACCCTAAAAAAATAGGTCATTCTTAGCTGTCAGTTGAGTCTATCTGAATAAAAATCAGACTATAGTATATAGAGACTTGAATAAATTGGAAGATCGTATTTCCATTAAATCGTTATTTCTTGATTTTTAATACTTTTATGCTGGAACAACCACTTTTTATTACCAAACTTCAATAGCAAGAGAGAAAACTACTGTCTTTTATTTTACAAGCGTTGTTCGAACAAAATTCAAATATTTGAGGCCCGAAGGCCGGCTGGCTGGCTAGCTCACAGAATGAGGTCTCAGCTCTCTTGTCTTCACTCCGGCTTGGCTGGCTTGGCTGGCATGGCTATACCCTGGCATGGGTGGAGCTTGCAACGCGCGGCGATTAGCGTCAAGATGGCGGGACCATATCTCGAATATTAAATTAAAATAGTGTCCGATTTAGTACCTAATTTGTACTATTTTGTACCTCAAGTAAAAAAAAATGTACCTCTCAGTATCAAAAGATATTTGAAAAAAAACTCTGGTCCCGCCATTATGACGTCAAGATGGCGGGACCAAATACAATGGTGAATCTGAATAGATATTCAGTTATATGTATATTTAGTACCTTTTTTGTACCTCAAGAAAACGTTATTTGATTCTGATTATTTCAAAGGAAGTCTGAGAAATAGTAGAAAAATGCTGGTCCCGCCATCTTGACGCTTTCAAAAATTTCAAGAAAATGCACTTCTGTTTTAGATTTTCAATCTTTGCAAATATTTAGTACCTAATTTGTACCTATAGGAAATACAATTTTTTTCACAGTTGGTTGTATAAATTTTAAGTTATTTACAAAAAACTGTTTTCAGTGAAATTAGAGTTGGAAAAAGTAAAGGTGACAGCACCATTATCTGTGGTTAGTTTCGGATATTTTTTTACTTCAGGTAATTACAGGTAAGAAAACAAAATAATCATTTGAAAAACAATTTTTTGCTTCGAATGTATCTACAGCGCCCCACCTCCGCCGCTGGCAGGAACTGGCGCGCGTAGACAAAGCATAGCACGTAGTTAAATACATTTTTTGACCTTATCTTATGAGCATTCCATACTGAAAGAAGGGCAATCTTTTTTTAAATATCTCAATCTGAGCACAAGATAATGATGCTGTCAATGGTGCTGTCACCTTTACTTTTTCCAACTCTAATTTCACTAAAAACAGTTTTTTGTAAATAACTTAAAATTTTTACAACCAACTGTGAAAAAAATTGTATTTCCTATAGGTACAAATTAGGTACTAAATATTTGCAAAGATTGAAAATCTAAAACAGAAGTGCATTTTCTTGAAATTTTTGAAAGCGTCAAGATGGCGGGACCAGCATTTTTCTACTATTTCTCAGACTTCCTTTGAAATAATCAGAATCAAATAACGTTTTCTTGAGGTACAAAAAAGGTACTAAAATATACATATAACTGAATATCTATTCAGATTCACCATTGTATTTGGTCCCGCCATCTTGACGTCATAATGGCGGGACCAGAGTTTTTTTTCAAATATCTTTTGATACTGAGAGGTACAATTTTTTTTACGTGAGGTACAAAATAGTACAAATTAGGTACTAAATCGGACAATATTTTAATTTAATATTCGAGATATGGTCCCGCCATCTTGACGCTAATCTCGCGGCGGCATTGCGAATTGGCAATATGGTCTTACACTCGGCCATCCTGCAACAATTGCCCCGCTATTGAGAACACAAATTTAAGTAAACTAGCAGCAGCATACATTCTAAGTTGTAAATTAGAGATGAAAAAATGCCAGAAAAATGTCATTTACTGAGACAATTTACATGAAAGATTCCAATACTGCTATTGGTAATGTAATGAAGGTTATTAGAATTTAAAATTTTGTCACATTAGTATACAACACGAAACTCATCATACTGTTGCCTATATAGTAGTTCTACCGATAGTTTACATTGGGAAACCCTACACAATCATTAGGCTAATTGATATTATTTATTTATTTATTTATTAATAAGGTTCATCTACATTAAACATATAGTATAGTAACATTGAGTCAGGGGTACTCATCTCAGTTCTTGGATCGAAAGCTGAGATGTGGTATACGGGTACGCGACCCCGGCTTCCCGAGCTTCTACTGTCTTTGACTACCTTCCGGGCAGTAGTATCCTACTACCTGTATTCCTGTCCCAATCTCACCACATTCCTCCCCACTCCTATTCCTACTTTCCTATCTCTCCTAGATCCAACAAAAGCAGCTCCCTCCTGCTTAACAAACAAAGTCTGTTTCGGCGAGAATGGCAACCCAATGCAGATAGTGCGAACGGGCTTGGCGGACTCGGCGATTCAGCAAGGCAATGTGGATGGCCTAGGGCGACGGTAGAGGGCGCGTGTAGTTACTGTCGGCCAGATACAGCATCCGACCTTTCCTTCAGTTGTAACGGTTCTCCGTTCCACTGAACTGGGGAGGGAAGGTAAAAGCAGCTCCCTCCTGCTTAACAAACAAAGTCTGTTTCGGCGAGAATGGCAACCCAATGCAGATAGTGCGAATGGGCTTGGCGGACTCGGCGATTCAGCGAGGCAAGGTGGATGGCCTAAGAGGGCGCGGGTAGTTACTGTCGGCCAGACACTGCATCCGACCTCTCCTTCAGTCGTAGCGGTTCTCCGTTCCACTGAACCGGGGAGGGGAAGGACTAAGTGTGCGCTTGCGTTTGCGCGAACGTCTGCGCACCTAATATATCCTGCGCAACTGACCGCTTCCGAATAATGGACTCGATGACGCTAAGTCCTGCGGCGATGGGTTGGTAGAGAGGTCTAGCGTGGTGCAAGCTGGGCTTTGTCTGATTCCTGCACGCAGGCGGTCCCAGGTGTGAGTACACGCCGTGGTCGCTTTGCATTGAAAATCGGGACGACAATGCGAATTCGGCAGCACCTGGGATGACAAGAGCAGCCCTATTTAGGAAGCACTGCTCTCCTCGCTCAGTCGAGGGGGCTAGAAAAGGTGCCCTAAACAAATGCTCGTCCTTCCTGGAAGGTGGTAGTAACCACGGCTGCCATCGCATCACTTAACACGTGGTCGACGCAACAAAAATAAAATAAATAACACACCATCTATAATGACATTTGGCGCATGGAACGTGAGAACGCTCATTGATAGAGATGGCAACGCCTGTCCTGAACGTAAAACCGCTATAGTAGCTCGGGAACTTCATTGCTATAACGTGGATGTGGCTGCACTCAGCGAAACACATCTTGCCGATGAAGGAGAACTAGTGGAAGATGGAGGGGGATACACTTTCTTCTGGAAAGGTACATCCGTATCTGAACCTCGACGTTCAGGGTAGGATTTGCCATCAAAAATCATTTAGTAAAGCGACTTGAAGAATGTCCTGTTCACATCTCGACCGCGTTACCACACTGCGCCTTCACTTGACAAAGACAACTACCTTAATGTTATCAGTGTCTATGCTCCAACGCTAGACAAGTCTGATGACATTAAGGACAAATTCTATGAGGAACTATCTCAATGCCTTGACAGCATAAACGCCAGAGAGCAGATACTATTGCTGGGCGATTTCAATGCTAGAATTGGTCGGGACTATGAGGCTTGGCCTGGAGTTCTGGGACGACACGGAGTCGGCAACATGAACAGCAATGGTCAGTTGCTACTCAGTCTCTGTGCTCAATACGATCTAGCGATATCGAACACTATGTTCAGACTGGCCGCTAAGCACAAGACGACGTGGATGCACCCGCGATCCAAACACTGGCATTTGATCGATTATGCTATTATGCGGCAAAGAGACATCAGTCAAGTCCAAGTCACCCGCGTCATGCGCGGTGCTCACTGCTGACTGACCACCGACTTATTGTCACAAAACTGCGACTCCGCCTTCGTCGACCTCGTAGATCCATGATAAAAAGCCTGCGTCTTTGAACGTGGATAGGCTGCAAGATCGCGAGATGAGAGAAAAGTATGCTGAAACCTTAACCGAAAATCTGTTGCCTACAAATGAGACAGTTGATGTCAATGTTGCTTGGCGAAATTTGTCATGTCATCTCATAGAAGCCGCTATCGCTACTTTAGGTACAAAAGACCGGCGTAGTGAAGATTGGTTCGATGACAATGACGAAGTTCTCAGGGCAGCATTCGACAAACATCGAGAGCTCCTGCGACAGCATCATCGGAGAGGTGGAAGTGTAGCGGCAGTCAAAGAAAGTGCCAAGAATTACGTAGGCTGTCTCGGCAAATAAAAGACAAGTGGTGGCAGGAAAAAGCTTGTCAGATGCAGTGGCTTGCCGATACAAACCAGCTTGGGGAGTTCTACTGCGAGGTGCGTAAACTGACAGGTACGCCCCATAGAGCAAAAGTGCCTTTGAGGTCTCTGGATGGCTCGCAACTCTTGACCAGCAAAGAGGATGTGCTCAAACGGTGGGCTGAACATTTTAACGATCTGCTTAACGTAGATCGATCAGCTAACCTGCATCACATCAGTTTATTACCTCAACTCCCCCTAGCCACCGAGCTGGACGAGCCCCTGTCGTGTGATGAGGTTGTTACTGCCATCAGACAGCAGCATAATAAACGGGCGGTTGGCATTGACCTTATACCAGGCGAAATACTTAAATATGGCGGTGCGGAGCTGCACTCGATGGTATGGAAACTTTTTGTTCGAATGTGGGAGGAGGAGCGAGTCCCGGACGATTTTAAAGTGTCTCGCATTAATGCCCTCTACAAGAACAAAGGTGACCGTTCTGACTGCAACTCGTACCGCGGTATTTCGTTATTATCGGTCCCCGGAAAGGCCTTTGCAAGAGTCCTATTAAACCGCTTGAAGGACTTATCAGAAAGATTCTGCCCGAAACCCAGTTTGGCTTCCGACCTGACCGAGGCACATGTGAAGCTATTTTCTCGGTACGTCAACTGCAGGAAAAAAGCAGAGAACAAGGTCGTCAGTTGTACCTCTGCTTTGTTGACCTGGAGAAAGCGTTCGACAGCGTGCCTCGTGAGGCTCTCTGGATGTTGCTAGGAAAACTGGGGTGCACGGAGAAGTTTGTGCGCCTCCTGAGACTCCTGCATGACAATATGCAGTGCTGCGTCTCTGTAGACGGTGAACAGTCTGATTTTTTCCCGTCACCTGTGGTGAAACAAGGGTGCGTTCTAGCGCCCACACTGTTCGCCTTATACTTTGCGGTAGTAGTCAAGGAGGTCCTAAATACTGTCTCCGAAGGAGTCCGCATCCGCTTCCGCACTGATGGCAGTCTTTCAATTTGGCTAGACTTAAGGCGCGCACCAAAGTCTCGCATGCACTTATTACTGAAATTATGTATGCCGATGACTTGTGCTTTCTTGCAGAATCCCCAGAAGGCCTACAACAACTGATGACCGTTTTTCACCAAGCATGCTGCAAATTCGGCCTTAAGATTAGTGTCAAAAAGACGGAAGTGATGTCCCTTGATACACAAGGTCGTGAGACACTGACAATTAAGCTTGGTGAAGATATGTTGAAACAGGTTGACAAGTTCCGATATCTGGGGAACACTATTACAGCTAAGTGTGACCTTGATGCTGAGATCAATAGCAGAATCAGTGCTAGCTGCAGCATTTGGGAAGCTGCGTTCCAAGGTTTTCTGCTCGCACGACCTTAAACTAGCCACAAAAATATCTGTATATATGGCGATTGTGCTGCCAAACCTTCTGTACTCTTCCGAGACCTGGTGTGTGTATCGTCACCACATACGCACTTTGGATCGATTCCACTCAAATGCCTTCGCACCATCATGAAGATCAGATGGTCCGACCGAGTGCGAAACACCGAAGTTCTAAGACGAGCCAATGTTGGTGGCATTGAAGCCTACTTAATGCGTCGACAGCTTCGGTGGTGCGGTCACGTATCCCGGATGGCGGATGAGCGAGTGGCAAAGCGCATCTTCTATTCTGAGCTAGAGGAGGGCAAGCGAAAGCATGGCGGTCAACTCCTCCGATTTAAAGATGTTCAGAAGAGACACATGAAAAGATGCAATATCGAACCCTCTCAATTTGAGGTTTTGGCAGCACAACGGCCAGAATGGCGCGGTCTTGTAAAGAGGCGAATCCGCGACTTCGAGGAGCAGCGTAAAGCAGACCTTGACGCTAAACGCGATGAACTGAAGGCCCGTCCTCCCGCTGCCATTAACTACAATTATATCAATGGCAAACTC
This sequence comes from Phthorimaea operculella, assembly GCA_024500475.1. NCBI lineage: Eukaryota > Metazoa > Arthropoda > Insecta > Lepidoptera > Gelechiidae > Phthorimaea > Phthorimaea operculella. The sequence continues at coordinate 54,828 of JANFCV010000493.1, forward strand.
ACGCCCACACTGTGCACGGAGTTTACTGCCAAAATAGGCTACAATAGCCACCTACGAGCGCATCAGCGCCGACTTGATTAGGAGTAGAAGTGGTCGCCATGGCCGAAACTGGCCGGAAAGATCATCATTGTAACAGTTATGGTGTTTCTACAATTATAAATTATTCTTATATGTTTAACAATTAAAGATAAACACGACATTCTCAAAATACACAACAGTAAAACAATAAGTAGTAATCTTCTTTAAGTGCTTATTACACCTTCCTAAATTCAGTCTCCTAAATTAGGATTCAGAAAAGGAACGAAATTAGAGCTTCTAATCACACTGTTCTAAATTTGGATACTAAATCAGTTGCCTGATGAAACGCAACGAAGGCGGACGTTTATTAAATGGCAGCAGTATTGTCCAAACGCCATTGGGTCAATCAAAATAAAGAAAAGAAAAGAAAGACATGGGTTAAGGAATATTTGTTACTTCGCGAAAAGTTATCGAGTATGAATATCTATAGGTAATGTCTGTTTTAGAACCGGAAGACTTTAGAAATTATTTGCGAATGGATTCAAGATCGTTCAATATTTTACTAAATCTTGTGACACCATACATACCAAAACAAAATACTGTCTTTACAATCTTTACATACATACAAAACATAATATGGCATATCTTTGTAAAGTTATATTATAGGATCTAAAATTTCTTTCTCTTTCGTCGACATTCTCGAACACTCGCGAAAACAAGCGACACATCCACACGCGCGAAGTGCTGCACACCGACTAAAACGTCTAAACGCGATCACACCTTCCTAAATGCGATTTTAATTAGGTTCCTAATTGATTTAGTGAGTCAGTAGCCGTACTTTTTCCTAAATTTAGAAACCTACCTTTCTAAATGCTATTGCACTTTTCTGAATTTAGTGACTGAATCATTTAGGCGACTGAATTTAGGAAGGTGTAATAAGGGCTTTAGTCTACTTTTTAGTATGTAGGTACATAGTTAAACTAAGTAGCTAAAGTAGGTTTATAGTTAAAAATACTTATAATATCATTAGTTCAAAACATAGTAATACTGTCAGCAGGTGCAAGTGCCTATAGTCCGACAAGTTCGTGCGCGACCTTCCCTAGGGGTGACAGACGTTGGGGGGAGAGATGTCAGCGGGTAGCGGGTAGCGGGAGGTGTAGCGGGGAAGGGAGACGCGCGCATCCGCGCCGCACGTCATATTAAAATGACGTGCTACCTTTCGCCCTCCCACCGTCTGTACCCCGCAGGAAGGTCGCGCACGAACTTGTCAGACTATAGTGGCTCATGATGTCTGAAAAACAATGGGCTGTGTACATACATTCAATTGTTTTACAGTGACCCGACTGACTGACTGATAAACCAACTGTTTGGCTGACTGATTAGACAGACAGACAGACAGACAGAAACACTTTATTGCTCACATTAAAACATAGATACAAATACAAAAACAAAACAAACAACATAATACAAGGCGGCCTTATCGCTTTAAGCGATCTCTTCCAGGCAACCCAGCACATAAAGAGAAATTTTAAAATATAAGCTATGAGCAGCAGTGGCAACACATAATTAGACCAGCTTAAATGTCTAAAAAATACCAATATTATTATAAAATATACGTTTGTACACATTTTCAAAGTACCAAAAATGAAGTAAATTTATATTACATAGGTATATGATATATAAACTAACATTATATAATAAAATAAGACAACTAAATATATATAATGAACCGTTCACGGTAAATGTAGCTCCAGTGTGAAGTTAGAACAAATGTTGATCCACCTTTTTGGCGTGTATACTCGGCTCCGCACGGCGCGAACTGATATACTTTGATCCGGCCTTCCTGCGCGTGTGACGTCAGTGGATCTGCACTGACACGATTTCAACATACTCGTCAGTGATTTGACCGTCATTGGTTGATCCATTAACGGTCAAAAAAATTATACTGAAAAGGATTTTTTGGATCCAGAGTATATTTAATTTATATGCCACATTTACTTAGACTAAGTAGATCCGGAGCCGAATTTGACGAATAGGTACTCGAGCACAAAGCGGCAACCTCGCTTTCTTCGTGTGACAGAGAACACAGCAAGCTATTTCTTAAGAGTAACAAGGTAAGAAAGATAGCTTTCGGACCAAATATCCATTCTTGCATACTTAATATTATGAATTGCCGAATAGACATCGAAGGTTTGAAGTACCCGATGTAGACCACCAGGTGCACCAACAGGAGCCCTGCTCAACGATAGGAGATACCGACATGACCCCAATGCAAAAGATTAGCTTGATGGGACGCTTCTACTCGCCAATAGCGTCGAAGGCTTAGAGTACCTGACGTAGACCACCAGGTGCACCAACAGGAGCCCTGCAACTAAAAGAGATACAGACATGACTCAAAAGCAAAAGTTGTTCAGCTTGAGGGGACGCTTTTGCTGGAGAATAGATATCGAAGGTTTGAAGTACCTGATGTACACCACCAGGTGCAACAACAGGAGCACTGCTAAACTATAGGAGATAGAGATATGACTCCAAAGCAAAAGTTGTTTAGCTGAATGGGACATTTCCGCTAGCCAATAGCGTCGAAGGCTTAGAGTACCTGACGAAGTTTGCCAGGTGCACCAACAAGAGCCCTGCTAAACTGTAGGAGATACAGTATGACTCCAAAGCAAAAGTTGTTCAGCTTGATGGAACATTTCTGCTGGCGAATAGACATCGAAGGTTTGAAGTAACTGATGTACACCACCAGGTGCCCCATCAGGAGCCCACCTAAACTATAGGAGATACAGATATGACTCCAAAGCAAAAAAATATGGAACGTTTCTGCTGGCGAATAGACATCGAAGGTTTGAAGTACCTGATGTAGACCACCAGGTGCACCAACAGGAGCCCGCTGAACTATAGGAGATACAGATAAGACTTCAAAGCGAAAGTTGTTCAGCATAATGGGAAGCTTCAGTCAATAGCATCGAAAGTTTAGGGTACCTGATGAGATCACCAGGTGCACCAACAGGAGCCCGGTAAACTATAAGAGATACAGATATAACCAAGGTAAAAGTTGTTCAGCTTGATGAGACGCTTCTGCTGACGAATAGACATTAAAAATTCAAAGTACCTGATATGACTCCAAAGCAAAAGTTGTTCAGCTTGATAGGACGCTTCTGCTAACCTATAGCATCGAAGGTTTAGAGTACATGACGTAGACCTCAGGTGCACCAACAGAGCCCTGATAAACAATAGGAGATACGGATATGACTCCAAGGTAAAAGTTGTACAGCTTGACGAGACGCTTCAACTGGCGAATAGCGTCGAAGGTTTAAAGTGCCTGATGTAGGCAACCAGGTGCACCAACAGAAGCTCTGCTAAACTGTAGAAGGTACAGTTATGACTCCAGATAAAAGTTGTTCAGCTTGATAAGACGATTGTGCTGGCGAATAATAGACATTGAAAGTTTGAAGTACCTGATGTAGACCACCAGGTGCACCAACAGAAGCCCTGCTAAACTATAGGAGGTACAGTATGACCAAAGCAAAAGTTGTTCAGCTTGATGGAACATTTCTGCTGGCGAATAGACATCGAAGGATTGAAGTACCTGATGTAAACCACCAGGTGCACCATCAGAAGCCCGCCCAAACTATCATCATCATCATCATATCAGCCATAGGACGTCCAATGCTAAACATAGGCCTCCCCTAAATATTTTCACCTTGTCCGGCCTGCATCCAGCATTTCCCCGCGGACTTGACCAGATCGTCTGTCCATCTGGCGGGGGCCGTCCTACGCTGCGTCTGCCGGTACGTGGTCTCCACTCGAGAACTCTCCTGCTTCACCGATTATCAGTCCTTCGAGCAATGTAGCCTGCTCATTGCCACTTCAGCTACTGACTTAGCTATGTCGGTTACCTTGTTTCGACTACAGATCTCCACGTTTCTGATCGATCACGTAGGGAAACACCGAGCATAGCTCTCTCCATAGCTTTCTGAGTGACTCCTAGTCTATTTAGGAGGCCGACAGTTAGAGACCACGTCTCGGCACCGTAGGTCATCACTGGCATGACACACTGTTCAAACACTTTCGTCTTGAGACACTTAGGAATTTTGGACGTGAAGACGCTGCGTAACTTCCCGAATGCTGCCCAGCCGAGCTGGATTCGCCGAGTGACCTCCTTCTCAAAGTTAGATCTTCCTTGTTTGTCCTAGATAGACGTATTTGTCCACCACTTCGAGTATCAAGTTCCTACTGATATTGGGGTAGGCGCTACATGAGAGTTGGCCATGACTTTCGTCTTGTCCATATTCATCTTGAGTCCCACTTGTTGGGAAACCCGATTGAGGTCCTGTAGCATTTTGCTGAGGTCTTCGAATGACTCTGCCATGACCACGATATCGTCAGCAAACCGAAGGTGAATGATGTATTTGCCATTGATATTGATGCCAAGTTCTTCCCATTGAAGGAATCTTCCAACGCATTGGTGAAGAGCTTCGGAGATAGTACATCTCCTTGTCATACAACCCTTTGCAATGGAATAGCCGCCGTGGTCTGATCTTGTATTCGAACTGACATTGTGGCGTTTCTACATAAACACTTTGATATACCTGTAGTCAATGTGGCACCGCTGTAGACCCTGCAGTACTGCCCATGTCTCGATAGAATCAAAGGCCTTCTCATAGTCTACAAACACTACATAGTGGCAAATTGTCCTCGGTCTTCTGTACAATCTGCCGCAGCGTAAAAATGTGATCTATGGTACTGATCCCTTTTCGGACTAAACTATAGGAGATACAGATATGACTCAAAAGCAAAAAATAATCAGCTTGATGGAACGTTCCTGCTGGCGAAAAGACATCGAAGGTTTGAAGTACATGATGTAGACCACCAGGAGCCCCGACAGGAACCCTGCTAAACTATAGGAGATACAGATATGACTTCAAAGCGAAATGTTCAGCATAATGGGACGTTTCTGCCAGACTATAGTATCGAAGGTTTAGAGTACCTGATGTAGATCACCAGGTATACCAACAGGAGCACTGCTAAACTATAGGAGATACAGATATGACTCCAAAGAAAACGTTGTTCAGCTTGATGAGACGTTTCTGCTGGTAATAGACATCGAAGGTTTGAAGTACTTGATGGACAACCAGGTGCACCAACAGGAGCCCTGCGTAACTATAGGAGATACAGTTATGACTTGGTAACAGTTGTTTAGCTTTATGAGACGCTTCTGCTGGCGTATAGACATTAAATATTTAGAGTACATGATGTAGACCACCAGGTGCACCAACAGGAGCCCTGCTAAACTATAGGATATACCGATATGACTCAGTAAAAGCTATCCAGCTTGAAGCGACACTTCAACTGGCTAATAAACACCGAAGGTTTGAGTACCTGATGTAGACCATAGGTTGCGGATTCTATTTTCAACCAAAGAAAACATTAAGTCAATCATCTCCTAGCGTTGGGGTTGGCTGCCTCATAATCTAGGGGTGGACTGCAAGGTCGATGGACCCCACACGTCCTGGCTGGTGTCAGAGTTCGAAACTGTCATAAGGTCGCTGTCGTGGTTTTACACTAACGACCACCCCAGCCGACCAGGCCCGACGGCTTAACGTGCCCTCGGTCCGAAGCATGGGATCATCTTTTTTCGGAAATTTAAGTGATTCAGACTGCAATGTCCTATCCAAATTATATAAATCGGTAAACAACCACAAAGTTTTTTTATAAAACGTAGTGTAAGGGACGGTGTACCGAAAACTTTGCAGGCGTGATCAGACTATGAAACTAAACAACTTACTATGGAACTAATGGTGGGTAACGAGAAAAATATCCGATCTCCCATACAAAGTCAGTCCGCGGATCGCGATTTTTGTATACCATTGGCTCTATAATAAAAGTTGTTCAGTTTCGTGGTCTGATCATGCTTGCAAAGTTTTCGGTACACTGTCCCTTACACCCTGTATACAGGGAGTAACAAAAAGGATATATTCAGCCGATAGGAGGTCAAGGTAGGTCATGAAACTGAACACTTTCATGGAACATGGGTTTCGAAATATGAAAAAATATTGGGCCTGTCATACAAAATTGCCGATCAGCTAATTGATTTACTATGGACGTCCAAATTTTTCATATTTCGATCCATGTTCCATAGAAAGTTGTTCAGTTTCATGAGTACCTTGACCACCTTTCGGCTTGTTACTCCCGGTATAGCGGCCTGCCCAGCGTTTTCACTGCGCTACTTAGGTACCTGTTTCTCGTAGAAATCGGATCTTGCTCAGAGATCGCGCGCGATTAACTCTGCACCTGGCGCCGATGACGTTTCATACCAGCCAGGTGCAGAGTTAATTCGCGCGGTTATAGTGAAAATTGTTTTTGTACTTCGTACCAGCAGAAGTGACTCATTAGGACCATGTGCCAGCAAAGCGGCCCGTCATGCTGACTTCTTTTATTTGCCGATACCGTATCTCTTAAGGTTTAGATGGGATGCTGGTGGTGCATCAGGTACTCCAGCCCCACGATGACCATGTGCCAAAAGTGCCGCTTAATAACTTCTACTTTAAAGCCACTACCGAATCCATGAATACTAAATTTTAAAACACTTCTCGTGTTAGGTAAACAATTTTTGGAAAACTTCCAAAATTTCATCGCAACTGGAACCGCGGTAGCCCAGTTGGTTAGGGCGTCGGCAGTACTGATGCCGAAGGTCACAGGTTCAATCCTGCCTGCGGTGAATTTTGAAGTTTTCCAAAATACCGTATCCTTACTTAATGCTCGGTTCTGTGAAAACATAGTTCTATGCAACCATGTCAAAAGTCATTGCAACCATGTCAGAGGTCTATGAAACCATGCCAGGAACTTATGCAACCATATTAGAGGCCTCTGCAACCATGTCGTAGCCTATGAAACCATCTTCTTCTTTCGTGTGGACACTGAGTCATTCAACGACCCTATAAACCCTGGTGTCAGAGTTTTTTTCAACCGCCTACTGCAAGTAGCAGGCTTCTGACATGGTTGTGTAACGACCGCCATCATAGACAGCAACCGGGACCGAAGGCTTAACGTGCCCATCCGAAGCACGGAACCATCTTACTTGCGGACAATCAGGTGGTTCAGCCTGCAATGTCCTAACCAGACTGGACAAATTCACAAAGTGATAAATAAATATCAACATTGTGAATGACCCCATCGGGAATTGAACCCGGAACCTTTGCGTGGCAGGCAGGCATAATACTAACCACTGCGCCACATCGGCTGAAGTATGAAACCATGTCAGATGTCTTTGCAATCATGTCAGAGGACTCGCTACCATGTCAAAGGTCATTGAAACCATGTCAGGGGAGTCTGCAACCATGTCAGAAGACCCTACAACTATGTCAGAGGACTCTGCAATCATATCAGAGGACTCCGCAACCATGTCAGTGGTCATTGAAACCATGTCAGAGGCCTCTGCAACCATGTCAGAAGACTCTACAATCATGTCAGAGGTCTTTGCAATCATGTCAGAGGACTGGGCAACCATGTCAGAGATCTCTGCTACCATGTCAGAGCAAATCGCAAGTCGCAAGTCGCAAGTGAAAGTCAAAATCAAAGTCACTGTCAAAGTCACTGTGAAAGTCACTATCAAAGTCACTGTCAAGGTCACTGTCAAAGACACTGTCAAAGTCACTGTCAAAGTCACTTTACAAGGTACTGGCAAAGTAACTGTCAAAGTCACTGTCAAAGTCTCTGTCAGAGTCACCGTCAGTGACACTATCAGAGTCACTGTCAAAGTCATCGTCACTTCAAAGTCACTGTAAAAGCCACTGTCAAATCCACTATCAAAGTTACTATCAAAGTCAAAGTTACAACCCGATGAATCCTTACGACCCGATGAATCCTTACGACCCGATGAACCCTTGCAACCCAAACAACCCTTATGATCCGTTGAACCATGTCAGAGAAACAACGCAAGTGATTGTGACTTTACACACAACAGCAAAATTCAATTCACCGTGTCTTTTTTTTTCTACTTCATAAGTGCTGACTTACAAATTTTTATTCGTTATTCAAATAAAAAGTTATTCATGATTTTTCATTCGCGAAAAATGTTTATTAATAAATCATTCGTGAATAATGATTTAAATAAAAATCTATTCGAATAATGCCCAACTCTGTCAGTGATGATGTTGTCTAGGGTAGGACGGCGAACTTGACACGAAAAAATTCGGGCCCGCTTGATCAGGTAGTAAGAATCCGGTAGTGACCGCTGGTGAGTACAAAGCCATCAACCGGCGGCTAAAGGCAAGTTCATTAAGAGTCAAATCCCGCAAATGCCGCCAGGGGGAATGATGCCATCGACCGGTGGCAGAGTCAAATCAGATAGTACCCCTGTTGAGCTCCTCCACTACAGGCAGCTCGCGGTGTGGTAACGTTTCCAATCCGGTGGTCGCGCGTGGTAAGGCGCCAAATCCCGAATGTGCGGGATATCTGATGCGTCGGCACGTGCGAACATGTTAGTCGAGGGCCGAAAGATAAGCTTTAAGTTTGTACGGCCAAATGTACAAAATGGCAACGTCGCGGCTGATTTCAGCCAATCCAATCATTACTGTGCTCTGATTGGCTCATTCAAATCGGATCAACATTTTCCAAAACTACTGCAGGGTGGATTCGTATATCGGATCAACATTTCCATAGACTTTATTTTAGTCCCTTTAGTCCTCTGAGTGCAGATGTTGATCCGATCGGAGCCACATTAGTTACCAGACATGCACATTGGATCAACTTAAGACGTCGGATCAACATGTGTTTTCGGATCAACAAATAACTCGCGTGAAGTCGCGCCTGATCAACATTTACCGTGAAGGTATCTCTATAATATATACATACTAAATATATATAATACATATAAGTATATACAATATACTATACACATAATAAATAAATATAAATTAAATGCAAGATTTAGTAAGGAGATGACTATGTAGTCTTGTTTTAAAGATGGCAAGTGACTCTGAGTGACGAATGGCATGAGGCAACTCATTCCACAAGTGTGCAGCCCTCACAGGAACATCTCCCTGAATATCCACTCTGCAGTGCGCACGCTGAACTCTAAGAATGTTGTCTAGCTTAGACCGAACATTCCGACTGTGGTCCACACCTAAATATTGAGTAGTCCTTCAAGTAGGAGGGAAAGGGGATCATTAAGGATTTTGTAAAGGAGATGAAGGACATGCTCATTGATACGACGTAATCTGATGGGAGCCACTTTAACAACCTCCTGTACTCCGACACATGATCGAACTTGCGCAATCCATAAATAAAACGTATGCAGATGTTCTGTAACCGTTGTAGCTTGTCGAGGAGATCCTCATTGAGGTCAAGATAGCAGACATCTGCATAGTCAAGTATAGGAACTAGAAGAGATTGCAAGTTCGATCTTGGTTTAATAGGGAGCAAGTTTTTGTTGAGCAGTTTTTTTTTTGATTAGCTAATTAACTGGCTGTCGGTTGGCTAATTTACTGGCTGTCTGGTTAGCTAACCGACTGGCTGACTGTCTGATAAACACAGAGTGAACTAGAAATGCTTAGAAAGAAAGTGATTTTGTTGGAAACTCAGCTGAGTTTAGCTGATACATAAATCGAAAATTTGATTTCTGAAAACTGCATGTTAAAGCAAGATTTAGTCGACCAGAAATATAGATTTGAATGCCTCTCAAAGATTTGTTTGGACCCTACAAAATGTAAAACAGAAAAAATAGTAACAGGAAAAATCCTTTAAAATAAACTCTACAATGCCCTGCACTCTACAAAATCGCAGTCTATGCAGTGACGAAGTGACGCAAAATAAATCAAACCAAGTTGCTCTACAAGCAGAATCAACTACTTATCAACAACATCCTCACTTATCTTGTCACAAGAAGGTTCAAACAAACAATAAATCTGCAAATATGTTTCCGGGCAAAAGGAGAATGGCTGATGAAACTGGTAGAAATCTTCGAAAATTATGCAAAATTACTGGGCTCTGAGTATTGTGTTTCTTCTATTATAAAAAGTAGTGCTACACTAAACAAAATTTTCCACTAAAGATGTAATCAAAGAATGTCAATGCTTAACGGACCTTTGACTACGTAATAATCATGGCAGGGAAACATGATTTAAATGAACTAGTTTTTCAGAATACGCTACACAGTTTCATAAAAAGCGTTCAAAACACAAACATACTCTGCGGTGATTTATTCGTACAGGCCTGTCGACTCTATCAAAATGAATTTATGTTTAGGAATGCTCTGTTTTCGCATGCTCATTTCTCGGAACTATACCGTATTAATTAACAACAATGTTCTGCATCGAGTTGATACTTGTGAAGCAGTTATTAGAGATATTATAAGAATTAATTTTAAACTGCGATATACCAAATCCACAGTTGTGCAAAGCTCAACACCTTCAAACCAGTTTTTCGTCCCTTATGAATGTAATCAAGTTCAACAACCACATCTATCCAGTACTGAAAATTTATTTAATAAACAAGTTAAAAATAAAGTCAACTTATTAAAATTTTCCACTAATATATAAATAGTATAAGTAAAAAACTTGACTTATATATAACATTGTAAGAGTTTTCTGATGCGAAGGTAGAGTTTGACGTGCTGTGTTTAGTGAAACTCATGTAAAACCGAACATGGAGGGAGGTAACGTTTAGCTTAATAATTATAAGTTGGCAGCAAGCTATTGTCGATATGGCTGTCAAAAGGGTGGGACATGTATTTTAGTTAAGTCATTTAGGATTTCGATCTTTGAAATTTCAACGGAGCTTGCAGCAAATTTTATTTTGAGAGTTGTGGTATTGAAATATTAGGACATAACTTGATTGTGCATTTACAGAACGCCCTTTGAGAACGCCGAAAAAAATTAAAGCTCACGTTAAAGTCTTTTATAAGTTAGATAGGTTGTTGACTATTTAACACGAAAATTTAAACATAAAAAAATATTATATGCGGTGACTGGAACATATAGGGCCTTCGACAAAAAAGTTAGATAAGCGTTGAACGCGTGTCTAGCGTCATTTTGTATGAAGTTTTATTTTAAACATGCGTTTGACACTGGTCTAATTTTTTTGTGGTAAGGCCCAGATATTTTAAAACAGGATTCCTTTTCTATAATATATTCTCAGGAATTAATAAAAATTCTAAATTCTTATGGGTTAGACATTCATATAAAAGCACCGACAAGATAAGACGCTTGTCTAGACCAGATGGCTAGCAATATCAAACATGCAGTTGGTTATGTTCATCTCTTAGATCTTTCAGATCATGAAACGGCGCAATCTTTATATTTTCAGATTAAAACAGAGAATCTCACTAAACTTGGATTGAAGAAAACGTGACTATAGTTGGTCGAACACTGAGAAATTTGTCGAGTGTATTTCGCCTTGTCTTTCTGTGATGTTATGAGTGCCAAGTTTGTTAACGAGTCATTCGATATATTTCATGATACTCTGACATTGTTTTATGGTCTTTGTTTTCCCGTTATAAAAGTCAAAGTCAATAATAGACCAAAAAAGATTAGATGGCTCACTCGAGGTTCTTAAGAACTCAAGTAAGCATAAAAGAGTACTCTATTTAAGATGTAAAACGAATAGAAAAAATAGGGACATACCCAAAAAAGCTTATAAAAAGTATAGTTCAATATTTAAAAAATGTATCGTAAAGTCACAAAAAATTTATAACAGCAAATACATCAAGAACCATAAAAATAAATGTATTGCAACTTGGAGAACTATTGACGATACCGTGAATAATAATAAATTATTGACAAATTACATTGATAAAATTAGACATAATGAATGATGCAATTTATTCTGACCCTAGGGATATAAGTAATATTTTAATGACCATTTCATAAATTTGACTGATATTGTACATGGTAACAATGTTGAATATAAATTTTTTAAAACCAGTTGACGAAATAGAAACTCACTGAAATATATTATCACTTAATAACAGTAAAATTAGTGGTTATGATGCTATTGCTACAAAAATTCTAAAACATTGCTCTGCTTACATCTGCCGCCCTCTAGCTTACATTGTTAATATTTCATTTTCAGAAGGCATATTTCCCGAGAGGCTTTAAATGTCAATATAGTATAAACACTAAATACTAAATAAAATACTTTTATGCTGGAACAACCACTTTTTATTACCAATCTTCAATAACAACAGAGAAACTACTGTCTTTTGTTTTACAAGCGTTATTCGAACAAAATTCAAATATTTGAGACCCGAAGGCCGGCTGGCTGGCTAGCTCACAGAATGAGGCCTCATTCTGTGAACCACGGCGGCTTGTCTTCAGCTCCGGCTTGGCTGGCTCGGCTGGCTTGGCATGGCATGGCATATACCCTGGCATGGGTGGAGCTGAGACATTGCCGGCTAAGGCTAGGCTGGCTTGCAACTCGCGGCGGCATTGCGAATTGGCAATGGTCTTACACTCGGCCATCCTGCAACAATTGCCCCGCAATTGAGAACACAAATTTAAGTAAACTAGCATCAGCATACATTCTAAGTTGTAATTAGAGATGAAAAATGCCAGAAAAGTGACATTTACTGAGACAATTTACTTGAAAGATTCCAATACTGCTTTTGGTAATGTAATGAAGTTTATTAGTATTCAATATTTTGTCACATTTACTGTTGCCTAGTAGTTCTACGATAGTTTACATTCGGAAAACCCTACACAATCATTAGGCTAATTGATATTAATATCATTAGTTCAAAACATAGTAATACTGTCAGCAGGCGCAAGTGCCTAGTGGCACTGACGTAGACACAGCCGGGAAGGGTAGTTAAAAGATGAACCAGGAGAGTTTAGATAAAAATCACTTTTATTAAAGAAACTCTATGTTGGAGTTCCAAATAATTTAAAATAAAACTTAGACGTAAAACTAAAACTAGCTTAACCTATCGCTAGTTATTCGATGTATGAATAATCAGGCCGATGTCCAGGTGAAGCCTGGTTTTATACTGAGGCTCAACTGGAGGGGTTTGGCTGTGGAAGGCCTTGCAGTGTCAGCTCCACGTGCGATGATCAACCGTCGTCATCTCGATAATGCACGTAGATGGAATTTAGCAAAATCAGTAGATTCGGTAGATTGTCATCTCGTCGTGGTCACGTGCTTCCGCAATGTCTCCGTGCTTAACACCTCCACCCGCAGATCAGCAGCTATTTCGTAACGCTTAGTCGAAATGCTGCTGGATGTTCTCCTTGGGGATGATTGGGCCTTTCTTCTTCCTTGGTTCCCTTATTGGGAACTGCATATGTATGATCTGTAGTATTATGCGATGCTGCCGGCCTCTTACGTAGATAACGCCGTCGGATCAAGAAAATACTGCAACATATGACTGCAATTAGGATGGTTATATAGAATGGTATGGTCGTGTGGTAGATCAAATCTGGATGCGTTTGATCAAGTTGCAAAGGTTTCTCGAGCATTATCCTGTCATTGATTTTGTGCAAACCTCGCAAGTTTACGGTGTTTAATCTAACATGGGTAGGAATATCGGATTGTTGCTCAATACTGTTGTACGGGATCTTCATTAGCTTCAAAGGCTGGCCTTTAATTTCATCATTTCCATTAGTTATTGTGAATTCTGTGGTCCGCAGGAAACAGTTAACAGGAACGGTGGCTAGATAACTTCCTTCCAATACAGTAAAGTCGTCTCGGTCGCAGGTCAGATGCACTTTCGCAGGTTGTGGGAACGATAATACGTAATGCTGGTCATCAAGACGTTCCATAGCTTGCTTCGTCAGTGTAATCTTGGTAAAAACGCAAGACCTGTCCAGAATCTGGTTAACCACTAGTTGTTGGATGCAGTCTGGTTTCGTGCGAACTTGGTTGGTGATTCCCTTCTCACAGAGGTACCAGTCTCTTGAATTGGGGCATTCTGCCTCCATGTACACGAACGTATTCTCACCAGTTGCTATAAAAGGATGGGAAGGGACCAGGGCTTGGTGGTTTTTATTAGGAATAATCGAAAGCCTAAATAAATTGGTGTATTCGGCAATGGACTGTATATATAAAAATAGAGAATCGAAAAATATACCGGTAGAAAGCGAAAGATATTCAGTTTGCCAAAAAAGTTGGATAGGAAATTTGCCTTGCTCTAAGGAATTAGGACAAGGGAAAGCAAAGCAAAATAAAAAGGACTCACTCTGGTAATCCTCGAAAGCCTTCACTGAAATCCTTGTAGGTACACAGTTTTTCTTCACAATTCACCAAGTTTTAAATAGCTTTTATGACACAATTACATGTTTTATAGTTACGCGTCGCGGATGGATGTTATTTTACCTTTTTTATATTTTTATAAGCGAAATTAGGAAAAAATGCGAGCTCGCGGAGAGATCAAAAACGAAACAGAAAAAGTCGGCGTTTGTTTCGAGCGTTGCCAACATAAGTTTTAAAAATTGTCCATGTTTTCTCTTGATGGTGGCCAACTTGCTTGATATCTTCCTTTCTTTTCTTCAGTGCTTGCAGTGAGTGAGGGGAAAGGAAAGGATAGGAAGAGAAGTGGCAAACTGAATAATACGCGAAAAATAATAATTATGAATTTAAAAAGTAATATGACCAATAACCGGTGTAGGCGGAAGTTTGAATCAATAAATAGAAAACGGCGCAAACATCCTCCCGGCCTTTGATAATACCATAGTATTATCAAAAATTAAATAAAAGCGCTATGACAATTAAAAAAAGAAAGAACATATTTCTAAGTTATTTAAGTATTTACAAAACGAAAAAAATGCAACATTTAATAGTTAGTTGCCTAACATTATAGTAAACTATTGATTGGGTAGGGCGCAAAGCTTTACAACTGGGCGTCGATAGAGACCCGTTTTAGTTTTCACGTCCGCTACCCTCACTACATCATCTGCCCCAGGATATGTATCCACTATAATGCCAATAGGCCAATGAAGTGGAGGAGCATTATCAGTTTTGATAAGGACAACGGTTCCTTTTTCAAGGAGTCAGACTTTAATCCACTTTTGTCTGCTCTGTAAAGTGTTCAAATATTCTATTTGCCACCTTTTCCAAAAAGATTGAACGAGAGACTCAATCAATTGAAAGCGTTGACGAGGTGTTTTATTGTTGGATACATCTACCTGAGGTAGCGATTTCAAAGGCGTCAATGTCAAAAATGAGAAGGCGTTAATGGCAAAGGGTCTGACGGATCAGAACTCAACACTGATAGAGGGCGAGAAATTTAACAACGCCTCTATTTGAATGAGTACGGTCAACATCTCCTCATAAGTAAGAAGTTGATCTCCACTATCTTGTTCAGATGGGTTTTCACGCACTTGACGTTACTCTCCCATATTCCACCATGATGCGGAGCCGAAGGAGGATTCATTCTCCACTCAACTTGGTTCTCAAGTAATACAGATGAAAACTCCGAATTATATTCAGGTGAGCGCACCAGATCATACAAAGATTTCAGATGCGATCTGGCACCAACGAAATTCGTGCCACAGTCAGAGTACATACACCTAACAGGGCCTCGACGCGAAAAAAAACGTGTAAGCGCGTTTAGAAACGATTGTGTGGACAAATCAGATGAGAGTTCAATATGAATGGCGTGAGTAACCAAACATACAAACAGACATATGTAGCTTTAACACTGCGCACGCCGCGACGACGATACGGAATTATTCTGATAGGGCCGGCGTAGTCGCAGCCAGTTTCCACAAAGCTTTATTCACTTCACAAACCCTGAACTGCGGTAGATCTCCCATTAGAGGGAAATGAGGAGAAGGTTTGTTTTAAAGCACAAGTTGCAGTTATTTACGCGTTTTCTGACTGCATTCCGACCTCCGAAAATCCAGTATTTTTGTCGCAGGATTGAAAGCAATAGGCCTGAGCCAGTATGCAGATTCTTCTTATGTTCATAATCAATAATAAGATCAACGACATGGTCATGCGATGGAAGCAAAATTGGATGTTTACTGTCATAATCCAATTCTGAGTGTACCAACCGACCTCCAACACGAAGCAAATGATCTTTGTCGTCTAGAAAGACGTTAAGTTTTGCGAAAGAACGTAGGTTACCATTATCACGTATGGCTTTCAATTCGGAGGAAAAATGTACTTCTTGCACGGCGCGCAAGACAGCGAACTCTGCGGTACGAAGATGAGAAAGTTCTAACTTCTTGGCAACTTTTAATAAATCTGTATATGTAAATAACAATGTGAGTAGTCTTTCCAAGAAGAAACACGAAGAGCTAGCTCGTATAAGAGCGGCGTAGCTGATCTGGTTTCTTTAGTCATCAATATTTTGACAGTCTTCTGTTCGGGCGGGTTAGTAACAATTTGCGGTTAAAATCTTCTAACTGCCATTCGCTCAGGTGTATGAACGAAGGCAGGCCCAGTGAACCATAGCGGATGGTCTACTAGCTGAGCGGTGTCAATCAGCGCGACAAACAATCGGCAGTGTTATCACTACCTTTACTATTATAGAAGTTACGCGGGTTGACATTCGTTTGAATTTGTGCGACGCGGTTCGCTACGTATGTTGCCATCGTGTGGGTGACGAGTGAATCCAAGCCGTTATAGTACTGTCAGAAAAGGCAAGTATGTTATGAATTTGACAACGAGACGCATACGTGTCTTTGACAGTGTGTACTAATTTTGACACAACAAGTGCGGCGCAGAGTTCCAAGCGAGCGAGCGTAACCTTGGTCTTAGCGGGAGCCACTTTGATTTGGCGCACACAAGGCTTACCATAGTCTTATTGGTATCAGGGCAGAACACGTGTAGGTAAACAACACCTCCGAACGCCCTTTCACTAGCGTCGCCAAAAGCTAATATTGATAGCACGAATTGTGGCTGAAACCCTACGAAACGCGGGATTTTAATTTTCCAATAAAGGTAATTCAGTCACAAACCGCCGCCATAAATCAATAACATGCGAAGGGGTTCATCATCCCAGGCAATGTCAGATTCCCAAAGTGATTTGATGAGAAGTTTCGCCAGTAACGTGACGGGTGCGACAAATCCATCAAATCCCAAAGGCGCGCGACTGCTGATAAAATGTTGCGTTTAGTGCAATCACGATCGTCACGTGACACGGCAAAAACAAAATGGTCTGTAGCGGGTGACCACTGTAAGCCGAGAATCTTCAAATTCGCGTCAGAACCAATATCGATCAACTCAGTAACGCGGCTTTCTTCGGGAATCGTATTCAAGAACTCAGGTGAGTTGCTAGCGAATTTTACGAGTTCGAACCCACCAGCGGCGAACAGTTGAATCAATTCGGTGGACAAGTTCTGCGCCTCTTCGTATGTCAAACAGCTGTAAGCGAAATCGTCCATATATAATGAATCTTTATCCAACGCAGAAGCGGCGAGCGGGAAACGCTGCCGTTCGTCGTTTATCAACTGACGCAACGTGCGCATCGCGAGGAACGGGCTGCTTGACATACCAAAAGTAACACGATTAAACTCGTAAATTTGTAGCGGTTCATTCGGATCAAATCTATAGAAAAAGCGCTGGTATCTGCGGAAGGCTTCCTGTACTATAATCTGTAGGTACATTTGTCTAATGTCCGCGCTCATTGCGACAGGAAACAAGCGAAAGTTCAAAATTATTCGAAACAAATCAGACTGTAGGTTTTACCAGTATATAACAAATCATTAAGGACACACGAATCCGTTTTCATACTGAAATCTAGCACTTGACGAACTTTAGTCGTCAGTCTATCTCCGCGAACAACAGCGTGATGAGCGACTAGGTACTGCGAAGTGTCGAGTGCGTCGAGGTCATCGACCTTAGCAATATAATTTTTGTTTAGGTAGTCGCGCAATATTTTGTCATATTCAAGTTTCAAAGCGGGGTTAGCGAGTAGTTTTCGTTCTAAATACGAGTACCTACGTTCCGCGATGTGCTCGGACTTTCCCAAGCAAGTCGGATCTTTCTTGAAGGAAGTGCGACTGCATAGCGGCCCGTAGAATCGCGTGTAGTTGTTTGTTCGAAAATATCTTCGCATTGTTGTTCATCCGCGTTCAGTAAAACGTTTTTGAAGGAATTTCTTCGACTTCAAAAAGCGCGAAACGCAATTTTCAAAGGTGCACAAAATGAGCGAGTGACCTCGGGTTCAATGACCTCGGTCGCAGTCGGCGCGTTACCTACAACTAAGTAACCGAATGAAGTTTCGATACCTACTGGCTCGGATCGACTGCCACTGAATTTTCGCGACTTTAGGATGCGTGCAAAGAAATCACTACCTACTATCATGTCAATCGAACCAGGAGCGTGATAAGAATCGTCCGCGAGAGGCAGGTCGTAGGTATGAAAGCTCAGAAATGTCTATAGGCGCACAGGGCAACTCCTCAGTTATGCAGTCAACTACAAACGGGTGTACATCATAGCGTTCATTTTCATCAAAACGCGAAACTAAGATGACCAAGTGACTCCTTTAGTTTCAGTTTCGTTACCTCCTAATCCTGAAACTTTGCGCCGTGCGAGGGTAAAGCGGTAAATTCAAACGCGAGCGGCACTCTTCGGTCATTATGTTCCTCATGGAAGCGGAGTCCACTACGATACGTACTGGAATACTAATCTGCGAGTCAGGTCCCAAAGCCTGGCATACGGCCGTACCTAGTAGAACCGTGCGAGATAAAGAAAACACCAACTGTTTGTTTGTAACACAAAGCGACACTTGGTTATCTTTAGGAATCGGAACTCCATGCGAATTCCCTCCTCCAGCATTGGGAGACGAGCGAGCGGGCGTGGTGCGAGCGGGCGCGGCAGCGGCGGCGTGCGAAGTGCGTTGATTAGCGTTATCATTAACATGCGGTGCGGTTGCGGCTGCGCGAGCATTCGCGGCAGCGGCGCGAGAGGCTGCCGAGCCATCAGTAGCGTTATTATTATTAGCGGGCGCGTTAGCGTTCGTCATTTCGTTAAAATGCAGGAGGCTGTGGTGAAAATTCGCACAGAACCTACACCGGCGTGTGCTCCCACACTGGCGGGAGGTATGCAAAGCGGACATACAATTAATGCAAAGGTGCTTCTCTTTGACATAATTGTACCTATCGCGAGGCGACAGGGCGTAAAAGCGGACACGCGTAAAGATTGTGAGCGGAACTTTGACAATATGGGCACAAATTCTTATTAGCGTCATTATCAGTAGCGTTTTGAACACTCAAAACGTTTTAAAGGCTTTTGGTTGTTGCGAGTTAGAAGCGGGGCGAGCGAACGATTGCGAACCTTGAGTAGGTATATTACGAGGTGCGCGAGCGGGTGGCGCGGAGTGGCTAGTATTACCTAAACTCGCGCGACTTAAAATGCGAGATTGTTCTCGTATAAATTGCGTCAAATCATCAGAGTTGGGAAAATCCTCATCTCTTTTGTACATTTCAAATGCCCGTGCGGTCTCAGTGTCTAAACATTTTAGACCCAAGTGTAAAAACATGAACTCCTCCAAATCGTTTATTTTGAGTTGCTTTAAAGCGGCTATAGTGGTTGCATATTTATCTGCGAACTCATCAAGGGTAGCGGGCGTGGCGTTTACGACCTTTTTTAATTTAAGCAACTGGTCAATATATGCGGTTGCGAGCGCGCGAGTGTCCTGATATTTGTTTATCAGAGCATTCCAAAGCGTTAAATAGTTATCACCAGTAGGCATAATGCCTCTGCACATGTTCAGAGCGTTACCCGATAGTTTTCCTACCAAATATTGCATCTTTTCCGTGTTAGTCAAGCGCTTGTTTTCATGAATGACAGATCGAAAGATTCATAGAATAGTGGCCACTTTGAATGTCACCGTCAAAACTGACAAGCTCTAGTCGAGGCAAATTGACATAAGACTGACTAGTCTCTGGGCTCACAATTGGCTTTGACTCAGCCTGTTCTTGTGGCTTTATGGATTGCAAGCGATTGCATTCAAATTTGACCCTATTATACAGGTCATCAAAAGCGAATATTGTCTGAAAATTGAACACATAGTTGGGTCTAACACGGGATTCGAGATCATTTTTCTTTTGGATGCATGAAATATATTCCGAGCGTAAGTAATCAATGGTAACGCACATAGCGAGGAAACTATCAATAGTAACTTGGTCGGCTGAGGATGCGGGAATTGAATCAAAAACAGTTTGCATGCGGGCAAAAAATGCAGAAGATTGCATCTCATAAAACGATAATTTACGATCAATTTCAGCCGCCATCTTTTCTGCGTCTGCATGAGCAGCGGCGGATTTCGCCGCCTCTTCAGCGGTTTTGGACATGTTTACAGAGAAATATAGCGAAAAATAGGCAAAATAGCTCGGATTTCTAAGAATCCGCCTCGAAGGACCAAAAATATGGTGTATTCGGCAATGGACTGTATATATAAAAATAGAGAATCGAAAAATATACCGGTAGAAAGCGAAAGATATTCAGTTTGCCAAAAAGTTGGATAGGAAATTTGCCTTGCTCTAAGGAATTAGGACAAGGAAAGCAAAGCAAAATAAAAAGGACTCACTCTGGTAATCCTCGAAAGCCTTCACTGAAATCCTTGTAGGTACACAGTTTTCTTCACAATTCACCAAGTTTTTAAATAGCTTTTATGACACAATTACATGTTTTATAGTTACGCGTCGCGGATGGATGTTATTTTACCTTTTTATATTTTATAAGCGAAATTAGGAAAAATGCGAGCTCGCGGAGAGATCAAAACGAAACAGAAAAAGTCGGCGTTTGTTTCGAGCGTTGCCAACATAAGTTTTAAAATTGTCCATGTTTTCTCTTGATGGTGGCCAACTTGCTTGATATCTTCCTTTCTTTTCTTCAGTGCTTGCAGTGAGTGAGGGGAAAAGGAAAGGGATAGGGAAGTGGCAAACTGAATAATACGCGAAAAATAATAATTATGAATTTAAAAAGTAAGGTACATGACCAATAACCGGTGTAGGCGGGAAGTTTGAATCAATAAATAGAAAACGGCGCAAACATAAATTTAAAATACTTTTTGATACTATGGGAAATTTAAATACCAAAACTACTTGATTTCCAGAGTAATATGAGCCAGATTTTATAATATCATAATATTCCCGTAATTCTAAACTTAAAATTTGATCTTTGTCATAAACATTTCTTAACTTGTCTAACATAGATTTTAATACCTCTATATCTATCATGGAATGATGAGTACTTGACGCACGTATAAAAGCTAACCCATTTTCTATTCTAATTAACTCTCCCATTAAGTCATCTACGTTATCGGTTATAATTGCTAATAGCTGAGCAAACTTGGCATATTTTATTAAACTATCAACTCCAAATGTATTACTTTTTAAAATTAATTCTAATGTATTATTAATTTTTCTTTGATTCTCAGTTAGCTGCGTTAGAATATTGGACTGTCGAGACATCCATTCTTTACTAAGACTTACATGATTATTGAATTCGGAAGCTATATCATTCTGATTATTCTGTAAAATTCTAATTGCATTATTAAATTTTTCAGCATCCAAATAATCCAAATTGCCCGTTACGCTTTTTATTACAGACCCAAGACTATCTACAAGACCTCTTTTAGCGCGGTTTGGTTCTAGTGTTCTTAACTGATTCTTTATTTTGTCAAGTTTACTAGTAAGAAAGTTTATCTGGAGTTCATACAAGGGATAGGTGTCGTTAACAAGGAGTACTTTATAGGACTGTAGCTGTGACTGAAGAAAACTGACTTTATCTTCTATCTCATTCAGTTGTATGTATTGCAGAAACGTGTGGTAGTGAGTTGTAAGTTTCGCCGGTCCTAGTTTGTACGGAAGCAGTCCGGGTCCATCAGACAAACTTTCAAGTTTTATCTCTTGTGAGCACGCCAAAGGCGCAATCAGCAGTACCAGCAGAATCCTGCAACAATTTAGCTCCTTTAGGGATACGTTTCAGACGTGCTTTTGCCACTGGGCCTTTCTTTTTCGACGTATATATGTGAATGGGTAAGTTAGCAAGAACTACGTCTTGCGTGTACCTAGGTGCTATTTTTTGACGGCTAGCAAAAGGGTTCTTTATAAAAATCTGTTGCTCCGGAATATATTCTACTTCAGGCTCACGATTTTTATTTCTATTTCTAATAATAGCAGTACGGTTAGCCAAAGAAGCCGCGTTCACAAGTTCGTAAACTTTACTCATTTGTTCCCTATGGTTTTGTGAGTACTGCTGCAGTAAATGCTGAGTAAAATCTATGTCAAGTGCGTCTCTTGGGTCGAAATGTCCAGTCAGCAAATCAAAAGGTCTACATTTAGTAAAACTGTGGATAGAGCTATTATAAGCTATAAGTGCGTACGGTATCAAATTGTCAATGGGTTCATCTTTTTGCTTGAGTTTTAAAATCCTGAGGTGTTCAAGAATAGTCAAATGGAAACGTTCAATATTGCCATTATCGTTCGGTGAATGAGCCAAAACTCTATGATGATTTATACGATGGAGACGACAAAACTCTGAGAATAGCTGATTAGTAAACTCTGTCCCATTATCAGTGATGATGGTGAGAGGAATACCATGATGAGTGCAATAACGCAATAAAGCTTGTAGTACACTTATTGCTGTGCCATCCCGTAGAAGATACGCTTGACCGTACTTAGTGAAAACGTCAACGAAAGTGACGTATTTTTCACTTTGTATCGTAAATAAATCCATATGAATTATCTCAAATGGTTTCGTTGCGGGAGGCACGATATTAAATTGGGGTCTAATGGGCTTCCTATCATATTTGGCTTGGCCACAAATGGCGCACTCATTTATAAATTTTGCTATCTGTTCTCTCATTTTCGGCCAGTAATATCTATTGGAAAGTGCTAAGTAAGTCTCATTGATGCCACGATGATTAGTTTTACCGTCATGATAATGGCGAATAATATCTTGCTGGCGAAGGTATTCCCCTACGTTTTCTAATTCGTTTTTTGACAATACTAATTTCATGGCTGAACTTTTGAATTTTTCCTGAATAATTGGAATTATAGAATACATAGCTAGAGGTGGGTTAATAAGAATTGAAGTTTTAACCTTTGGATTAACGTACTCCTTGATTGCATCCACTACATCATTCCCCAAATTAGACTTTGATAATTGTATAGCCACACGTGTATGAGTGTCAAATGGTTTAGTTATTTTAGGTTTTCGTTTCACTTCGTCCACGACAGTGAAACAAATCTGCCTGTTGAACTTATTAAGAGGTTCGTCCGTTATAGGAACCTCTAAAATAGGATTTTCGTTACTGGTGTGAACAGTATTGGTTGAAGAGTTCTGTGGAGAACATGACCTTTCGCTCGGATTCGCAACCAATGAGTCATTATCATCAATTACAGATAAAACTTCATTATAAATTTCTACACGTGACAAAGCGTCAGCGTTAGTGTTGGCCTTCCCCGACTTGTATATTATATCAAATTGATATTCGCTGAGTCTTAATTTCCATCTACTTAGTCGTGAACTTCCTTCACCCTTTGATTTTAATAACCATTGAAGAGGTTTATGGTCTGAAAGTACTTTAAATTTTCGTCCAAAAAGGTATGGCCTAAAGTATTTAGTCGCCCAGACTATGGCAAGAAGCTCTTTCTCGATTGTACTATAATTCATCTCACTCTCATTAAGGGTGCGAGAGGCGTAGCATACGGGTTTATCAGAACCTACTGGCCCTTGGGAAAGGATAGCTGCTATGGCTACATTAGAGGCATCAGTTGTCAAAAGAAAATCCCTGGAAAAATCAGGATACTGTAGAATGGGGTCATTGACAAGAAGAGTTTTGCATTTTTCGAAACATGCTATATATTCAGAATCTAAAATAATTTTCCGTCCCTTTTTAAGACACTGTGTCATTGGCTTCGTAATGCGTGCAAAGTTGGGAATGAATTTACGATAGTAACCAATCAGTCCTAGAAATTGCTTGATTTCTTTTGAGGTTCTTGGAATGGGATATTTTTCAACCGCAGAAATTTTATCGGGATTAGGTTTGATTCCCTCGCTAGTAATGATATGTCCGAGATAAGCAGTTTCACGTTTAAAAAACTCTGATTTATCCATCTGGATTTTAAAGTTGGACTCACGAAGTCTTTGAAAAACCTTTTCAAGGTTAAGAATATGTTCCTGAAGAGATGTACTGAACACAATAATGTCATCGAGATAGACAAGACATATAATATTCTGCAGTCCCCTAAGAACATTATCCATGACTCGCTGAAAGGTGGAAGGTGAATTCTTAAGCCCCATGGGCATTCGAAGAAACTCAAAATGTCCATGCTCGACATTAAATGCTGTTTTGGGGATATCCTGCGGATTCATCTCCACCTGATAGAAACCACTTGCCAAATCCAAGGTCGTAAAATACTGGCATTTGCCCAACTTATCGAGAACGTCATTTATATTGGGAATAGGATACTTGTCATCAATAGTCTTTTCATTCAACTTACGAAAATCAACCACAAGACGCCACTTTTTTTTACCGGAAGCGTCCGTTTTTTTCGGTACTACCCAAATCGGAGAACTCCAAGCAGAGTCAGAAGGTCTAATTATACCCTGGTCTAACATCTTTGTTATTTGATCCCTGACCTCTTGACGATGAATGAATGGATATCTGTAGCTTTTAGTATAAACCGGGATTTCATCTGTTGTTCTAATACTATGTTTTATTTGATTAGTAAATGTTAATGCTTCACCCTCCACGTAAAATATATCCGCGTAGCGTGAACAAAGAGCTACGAGATTAGCCTTTTCCTCTTCATTTAAATGGTCGGTACGCAAACGTGATACTACATCCTTAACCCTGGTCGAGTCTTGCCTCACGTGTGTGCATTCCGTATTAAATAACTCCGCTTGCGCAGGATAATGATCGAGTGAAAACATGACGTCATCCGATGACGTATTCTCTACCTCAAGATAGCCACGATTGTGAACCACCGACGTCAGACATTCATGAACAGTACAATTACAAATCACTTGTTCCGGAATTAAAACATCGCCATCCGGGGCGTCTATTGCGACCTGAATTAATTTTGATGTTCCCCGAGGAATCAAGACTTTAGAATTATTGGAACCGTAAATTTGCATGGGAATAGTTGCAAATCGAGTTATTAGCCTATCATTTTCGAGGTCTATAAAGGATTTCCACTTTTTGAGTAAATCCATACTAATAAGACCATCAAAGAAATCATGGAAACGGTACACAAAATAAGTTATATTATCCTTCTCATTAAATTCCGCAAAGCACGGCAAGGTTATTGAATAATCATTTCTACTAGTGGCATGCACATTTGTGACTTCAAATGGATCGTAATTAAGCGGGAAATGCGAAAAATACTTCCGTACTGCCTCGGGACATAAAAATGATTGATTCGCGCCTGTGTCAATCAGAATTTTAAGGGGTGGATTTTGAATTTCAATATACGGTAACTGCCTCTGGGTATGAAGATTTAATGCTATTTTGACTCTTTTGATTTGGTCGTTACATGAAAATCCGATTTCATGCCACTGGTGCCTGGCTGCGGTTGATTCTCGCCAGTCAGCTGATTGTCACCGATGTCGTAATACGTCGTCTGTGCGTCAGACTCTATGTTGTAAGCATCGTACGAACAGTCCGCATAATAACTGCATTCCGGCGCGTCATAGTAGTAGGCATCGGTGTTGTAATATGCTGAATCGTCAAATTGCGCACACTCATTTATATTTAAATCGCGAGTTTTAAAATAATTCGTAGGTGGCGGATTTCCCGACCTATGCCAGTCATGACCTGTCATGTTAGTAGGGGGTAGTGGCCTAGGGGTAAAATGTTGAACTCCACTCATTGGTCTAGGGCCTGAACCTAAATGCGCATTATTGTTCCTAGAAGGGAGACGAAACATATTACTTTTAGGATTGTAGTTCGGTGGCGGGGCACGGAACATTTGCTGAGTACGGTTTTGTAAATTCTGATTGGGTAAATTAAATTTAAATGGCTGCGACGAAGTAGGCATAGAACGCTGTGGAACAGGGGCTGGTAAATTTGGAACTAGATTTTGGAAATTCTGTGGCCTTGGTGAATTTATTCCAGAAGGAGAAAATGTGGGGACCCTGACAAAAAATTGGGATTTAGGTAACTCATTACGTTGTTGCAAATACATAACGTTTAGTTCCTCTTGTACATATTCCAGGGCTTTCTCAATAGTATCAGGGCGCATACATCTTATGCGTGACCCAAGGGGTTCTCTTAACCCACGAACAAATGCCTGCATAGTTAATTTTTTGTACAGGGTTCGTTTCGCTTCGATAGTGGTTGCAATAGTTTCATGCAAAGTTACATAAGTCATTATCGTACTAAACAAAGTTTGGCATTGTTCATAAAATTCCTGAGGTGACTTAATACCTTGAGTAGCTAAAGAGAGGTCATTGTAGAGAGCTGTCTCATCGCGCTGATCAGTAAAATTATTAATAAGTGCTGTTCGAATGCCTAGCCAATTATCTGGTATGCCGTTAGAGTTAATAATGCACGCAGCTGAACCAGTTATTTTATTTAATATCCCGTTCAATAAACACAAATTTGTTAATTGAGCATCTTCGGCTTCACTCATATATTGCGTAACTATCTTATCGCAAATATTAATAAATCTAGTAAGAATATTATGATTGCCATCGAAATCGGGAACAAGGCGTAAGGCCTTATATATATCGTCCGGTGTTACTGGATTAGCCATTTCAGGGTCAATAAAAATATAACTTAAATCTAAATCGACGTCTAAGTCCCTATATCTATCCGCTAATTCTCGACGAGCCCGCTTTAATGCAGAGTCTCGCGAGTTCCTATTACCACCTGGATGGAAAATTTTGATAATTTAAAGGAAATATATAGGACAAAAGGAAAGCAACACGAGAACAGTTCAAGTGTACTTACATATGCTTCATCTCTGGTTATCCTCGTGAATCGAAGTCTGGATTCCTCCTTCCCGGCGAGTCCCGTAGATTCTTGTTCTCGAACACGACGGCGACGACGACGAAGTCCGCCCGGGCGGCTTGCGAGCGCGAACTTAGGTTATCTTTACGCTCACAAAAGCCTGTGAGAACACTTACCGACTGCGCCACTGACGTAGACACAGCCGGGAAGGGTAGTTAAAAGATGAACCAGGAGAGTTTAGATAAAAATCACTTTTATTAAAGAAACTCTATGTTGGAGTTCCAAATAATTTAAAATAAAACTTAGACGTAAAACTAAAACTAGCTTAACCTATCGCTAGTTATTCGATGTATGAATAATCAGGCCGATGTCCAGGTGAAGCCTGGTTTTATACTGAGGCTCAACTGGAGGGGTTTGGCTGTGGAAGGCCTTGCAGTGTCAGCTCCACGTGCGATGATCAACCGTCGTCATCTCGATAATGCACGTAGATGGAATTTAGTAAAATCAGTAGATTCGGTAGATTGTCATCTCGTCGTGGTCACGTGCTTCCGCAATGTCTCCGTGCTTAACATGGCTCATGATGTCTGAAAAACAATGGGCTGTGTACATATGTTACAGGCAAAACCCTTAACAATTACGATAGGCAATTACGATATTGCCTAAGGGCCTCAGTCAAAACCCTTATTGACTGGTTTTATCTATTAAAAACAGTCAATAACGATATTGACTGAAGTGCCCAGTCAAAACCCTTAATAGATACGTCCGCCCGGTGGCAGCAACCTAGACTGGCTGGCTGGTCTGAGATCACCATCAGGACCGTTTGATGGTCGCAGCCAGAATGGAAGTCTACTGTCTTGATCGCCGGTTGTTATTCCTGGGGACATTCTAATGCTGACATCAGCGGATACGTGGCTTTACCTCCTAGATATCATAGACCTCACGACGGTGGATGTTAGACTCCAGCCTAGTTCAATCGGTGAGCGAGGCTGTATGCGTAGGTTTTCTTCTAGCTGCGACCATGTAACGGTCCTGATGGTGATCTCAGACCAGCCAGGCAGTCTATGCGGCGGGTAGCACTGAATTGCGGTGAGTTTATGTGCTATGCGGCGGAAAACAGTGCGGTGCGGAGAGTTCCGGTGTGCAATGCGGCAAGTAGCACTGAGTTGCGGTGAGTTTATGTGCTATTCGGCGGAAAGCAGTGCGGTGCGGAGAGTTTCGGTGTGCCATGCGAGAATCACTGAATTGCGATAAGTTTATGTGCTATGCGGCGGAAAGCAGTGCGATGCGGAGAGATTCGGTGTGCGTTGCGGCGAGTAGCACTGAGTTGCGGTGAGTTTATGTGCTATGCGGCGGTAAGCAGTGCGGTGCGGAGAGTTTTGGTGTGCCATGCGGCGAGAAGCACTGAATTGCGATAAGTTTATGTGCTATGCGGCGGAAAGCAGTGCGATGCGGAGAGATTCGGTGTGCGTTGCGGCGAGTAGCACTGAGTTGCGGTGAGTTTATGTGCTATGCGGCGGAAAGCAGTGCGGTGCGGAGAGTTTCGGTGTGCGTTGCGGCGAGTAGCACTGAGTTGCGGTAAGTTTATAGGTATCCCTTTCACAGGCATAATATTTTTTTCACTAATATGTTTAAGCATAACATGTTTCGCATAAACTTTTTTCACCTACCATTGCTTTGACATAATAATTTTATGCCATAATATTTATCTTGGCATAATCATATTTTAGACTATTGTATTTTATACTAACAATATTTTGGCATAAATGCTTTTGCAATTATTTTTTTGGACTAATAATATATATTGTTTATTAAATTCAAATGGCAGGAAATGCAAGTCAGTTTAGTATTTTTTAAGATATATTAGGTTAAATTATTGGGGGATGTTGTTACTCGCGTCCGCAGGAACTACCTTCTATTACCCTGCACGTGTCCCCTGGGTGGTGCCAAATGAGTAACAACGCCGAGTCTCAGGCGGCGGATATGATAACCTGACCCCCGTCCATCGGGTCGGCTGCAGTAGCCGTGAGGACTAAATAACCTCTAAAAGACTGGTGCGGAAAGGCACGGGAATCTACCGCTACTACTCTCCCAAGAAAACCACCATGAAAAGTCCAATAAAGTATACAGGTGTTCCATCATGCCATCCGACTGATCATCGGCGCCAGTACGGTTCCGGGTCTACTGGTGTGAAATGTGCTACCGGCTGTACGGGAGTGCCTCCGCAGGCTCCCGGCAGAAATTTGGTTACTGCTGGAGGAGTACCACCTCAGGCATCTAAAGTGAACACCAAAGATAGAGCCCTAAATATTGGTACCTGGAATCTACGTGGCATGCTTAAGCCAGGAAAGCTAGAAATTATAGAGAAGGAAATGCAGAGATATGCTTTAGATTTGCTGGGGTTAAGTGAAACACACATCAAGACCAGTGGCCATGACATAACATGTAACGGATGCAAGTTGATACTTTCAGGCAACCCAGATAACGTTTTCAGTGGGGTGGGCTTCATTGTTTCGAAACAGCTAAGGGATAAAGTTATAGGTTATAACACCATAAGCGATCGAATAGTAACCCTTAAAATTGCTGCACAACCTAATCCAATAAATTTTATCCAGGTATATGCACCAACTTCCAAATCAAAAGAAGAAGAGATTGAGCAGTTCTATTGTCAGCTAGGGGAGACTTATCGTTCAATTCCTAGCAAAGAACCCACCATAATTTTGGGTGACTTCAACGCTAAGATAGGCACAACTTTGGACGATCAGGGAAGTTGTTGCGAGTTGGTCTACTCGCACATTGATTTACTTGATATAATTAAACTCTGATAGCCAATTTATGATTTTATTGATGCTAATTAATTATAGAGAAATTATAATGATGAGTACACGCGTTATGAATGAGTGGTGATCGCGGACTGGCGTGTAAATGACCTAATAATCGCCATGTGGAGTAAACTGCTGAGAGTGCAATCCGATGTGCGGTGTACAGACCGTACATGCTCCCGGGAGAGAAGAAGAGGGTGAGATGAAATGATGAGGTGAAATAGCAATTGGATATTAAAAGCAACCTATGCTTAAACTAAGGTTAACTTATAAAATACATGTCATTCTTATAAAATTACATGTCATGTTCTTATGCTAGACTTATTAAAATTCATCGACATTAATTATCGGCCTTTTGATAATTGGTGATGTTGCTTTGTCTTGTTTGATCGCAGCGCGGGTGGCGTTAGAGAGCGTCTTCAATTCTATGTTTTCTTGCGCTAACGTCAGAGTCGTGTGCGCGCTTCTTGGTAGAACTGCCGGTTTAGGGATCTCATTGATGTGTGTTGATGAGTTTTCAACTTTCGACTGTAAGTTGACGCTTCCCCTCAGACGACGACGACGACGCACGCACCGGACCACGTAAACAGCTGACGCTACCATGCATCCTATCATTAGGATGTATATTGCAGTGAATTGATGTATGTCATGGTAACTTAAAGTCTCGGGAAGTGGAGTTTCTGATTTCATCTGTTCGATTTGCTTGCCGATTTTTGTAATTTCTGAACTTTGCTCTGATGTAGAATTCATCTCGATAAGAGGGACTGATACATTTATAATGTGATTAATCGGAGCGATGTCTGGAATGTATAAATCTGCTGACATCTTTGTTTCTATGCGCTTGTTGTTATGTGAGAAAACTGTGAAGTCGTCCCCTTTGATGACGCAATCTTGTTCGAACCCGATGATGCCGGCCTTCAGGACTTGTATTGATGTAATCTGACTCCCACATATGAGTCTCAGTGCGCAGTGCCCGCAACAATAGAATAAGTAGGTGTTTGTTTTACTCATTTCAGTCCAATTGTTGCGGCAAGTTCTGATGCACAATCCGTCGTCCGTTTTCAGGTTGTAGACTGGTTTCTGAGTGTGACAAAGAGAGGTGTATTCGTCATAATGTAGACATTGTTGTATATCGTTCTTTGTCATAGCTAAGTATGTATCCTTGCGTAAGTTGATTGCAATATGATCGGATACTGGTACGATACTTATAATCGTATTGTTTTCGACCTGCTGTGGGATCGGAATGACCCTGTATAAATCAAAATGTTCCCTGTTGATGAGAGGGATTTTGATTTCGAAGATGATGTATTGCTCAGTGACTCTTGCTTTTACTCTCAAGATGTGGTATATTTTTGCGATGTCGGTCTGAATGTTGGCGATAGGCAAGGATAAGTCTCGAGGTAGTTGTCCTGAGATAACGTTGAGCTCATCTCGGAGTTGTTTCGGTGATAACAGATGAATGTTGAACATGCCATGATGTAAGTCGGTGATTGTCTCTAAAAGCGTATCTTGGATAGATTTTAGCTTCGTGAGCATATTATTTGCGATGAAACTTGATAGTGCCAGCTCGTTCATGAGATCTGTATCTTGCATTTCTTTGTTCAGTATGTTGGTTGCTTGAGCCAAATTATTCAAGTGCTGGTTGATTATTTTATGCTGTTTGTTGATAGCAGCTTCGGTTCTTTTCAAAAGATTGAACTCTGCTTCAGCCACCGACGTTTGGTTTTTCCACAACAGAGCCAAGTGATTTTGATTTTCCTTCAGAAGGGTGATGTCTTTTTGGTATTGCTCCGCAAAGCGTTCATCTAATACCCCAAAGAGGCTGTTTGCGATATAGCCAATGCCATTGATAAGGCCACGGCGTTTACGCCTATTTTCAAAATGCTGATGTAGCAACATGCGGTTATAGTATTGTAGCTCGTCGTGGCTGTGACGTAACTGGAGCAGTATGATATCGCATAGTGTTTTCTTTTTCGCTCTCTCACATATGGTGTTTATTTGTGTAAGATACTTTTCGAATGTTGTTGAACCGTCCCAGTAAGGTGTCATGTCGTAATAGACGATTAGTCGCCATTCATCTTGTATGAATTGCATGCTTGAAATACGGTCAAAATAGAGAGCCTTTTCTAATCTTGTGATATTGTACTGCGATTGAGTTGCTGAGACCATTGTGAAGAGAAGAAATAGTGACATGATTATGGTCATCACATGGGACTTGATTCGTCTGATTCTGCCGGTTGGCTTAGTTTCCGTTTCGTCATCGTTGCTGGATGAATCATTATTGTTCAGATCTTGATCTGTATTTTGCTGAAATTCTTGAGTTGTTGTCTCATGATCGGGTCTAGTCGGTAATAATGACAGTTTGACGATTGGGCGCTTCATAAAGCCACTCTTTGTTCTCAGGGTTACCACCCGGACATGTCCATCTGCCCCGGGATGAAGTTGTGTAACTCGTCCTAAGACCCATCTTCCAACTGGTAGATTTGACTCATGGATTATAACAACGTCGTCAATTTGAATGTTTGGTTGGGCCTGTTTCCACTTGCTTCTTGCTGACAGTTGGCTGAGATATTCTGATTGCCAACGAGCCCAGATATCTTGTACTATCTTTTGTGTCATATGCCACCTTGTGCGTTCGTCATGCTCTGTTGGTATGATCGTCAGGATTGGTCCGCTGCTGAGGAAGTGCGCAGGCGTCAGAAAGTCTAAGTCATCTGGATCTTCTGTAATGTTGCAGAGTGGACGACTGTTGAGAACACCTTCAAGTTGTGCCAGTAGCGTGGCGTACTCTTCGAAGGTGAGTTTTTGATTGCCTACCACACGGCGAAGATGATGTTTTAGACTTTTTACGGCGGCCTCCCAAAGGCCTCCAGCGCTGGGCCATGCTGGGGCATTGAAGTGCCATTGAATTTGCATCTGACTGATCTCAGTGAAGAAGTCTTTGTTAAAGACCTGCTGACGTGTTAGCTCTTTTTGCAGGACGTGGTCGGCACCTACAAAATTGGTGCCATTATCGCTGTAGAGGTGGTGGCTGTCCACGGCGAGCTGACATTCTTATCAGTGCTCCTATGAATGCTGACGTGGTCATATCGGAGACTAATTCAAGGTGCACGGCTTTTGTCACCATGCACACAAAGACGGCGACGTAGCCTTTGTGGTGCGTACGCCGCGGCCTTTGTTCATCTTCACGTCCAAAACCAGTCATATCGACGCCGGTATGCTGGAAGGCTGTCGTCGTTGGATTGATTCTGGGCTCAGGTAAGTCACCCATTATTTGATGTTGTTTGTTTGCCTTTTGCTTTCTACACGTAACGCACGTGTAGTCTCCTTTACAGCTCGATTTTCCTATTATCCAATAGTTTTGTCTGATGTGTGATTGAGTAAGACGAGGTCCGCCATGATAAGTTGACTGGTGCGCCTCATCAATGATAAGATCAGTGATATGATGCTTGTTCGGCAGGATAATAGGATGCTTCATATTTTCATGTATGTTGGCGTGTTTGATTCGACCTCCAACTCTTAAGACGTTTGTTTGCTTGTCAAGATAGGGATTGAGGCCAAGAATTTTGCTCTTGATGTGTAGTTGACCATCTGATTGAAGAGCTTTGATTTCATTAGCAAACTCCGTTTCTGTACGTGTTTGATTATCATATGTCTTGCTCGCTCTAACTCATGCGCAGTCAGATAGGGCGTGCGCTCCCGGTTTCGTAGAAACGCACGTGACACCATGCTAGTACGCGCACCGCGCGAGTCATTTTGCTGTACTTGCTGATTATGCGTTGTATGATGTCGTCACTACTATGACTCGTAGTCGTGACGTTGCATTGTTTTGATTTGAGGACTTCATGTTCTGTAACGTAAGTGGGTTTCTCTTTTTGCTCCTGACTGTTGTATGTAGGTAAATAGTCAGGGCCTCCCACCACATTGAATGCTCTGTTAGCTGCTCTGCTGATATTCCTCGGCTGGCACAGTCAGCTGGGTTTTCGGCTGACTTTATATAGCTCCAGTTACTGGGTGGTATGACTTCCTTTATTTGTCTGACTCTGTTCGCAACGAATGGCTTCCAGCGACTTTCTTCTCCTTGAATCCACCCAAGCACAGCAGTGGAGTCTGTCCAGCCAAAGATTTTTATTTGATGTCCTGATAACGCTTGCCTTACTTTATCAGTTAACTTTGATAATAAGTGAGCTCACTTAACTCGGTCTAGGCAAAGTGAGCTTTTGTTGTCTGGAACAAGGCGTGTTTTTGCAGCGACAAGTGTAATGTTACTCCGACTTTACAGTACACGACATGCGAAGGCTTTGATTGAGGCATCGCAATATCCGTGCAATTCTACTATGTCGCATTCGCTGTTTTGATACCATCTTGGTATTTTAAGCTTGTTTATGTTTTTGAGGTCGCTTCTGATTTTCTCCCAATCAGCTTCTATTGTACTGGGTAGTTTGTCATCCCATTGAATGTTAGAGCTCCAAACTTCTTTGAACAGTAGTTTTAATCTGATGGTAACTGGAGACAACCAACCAAGTGGGTCGAAAATCTTTGAGATGTCCGACAGCAGTGATCTTTTCGTGTGGTTTGTTGAAGTTGTATCAATTTTGAGTTGAAATAAAAATTTATCTTCTTTTGGCTGCCATTGCAGTCCTAGTGTTTTTGTTGACTCAGGCTGTTTGAAGTCGAATGCCTCTTGATTAGTTTGTGTTGAGACGTCCTCGAGAAGTTCAATTTTGTTCAATGACCATTTGCGTAAGTTAAAACCTCCTGATTGTAAGAGTTTGATCAAATCTGATTGTAACTGTTTTGCTGATGCTAGGTCGAAGCTTCCACCAAAAGGTCATCCATGTAGAATTCTTCTTGTAAAGCTTTGGCTGCTCTGCTCGAATGATATTTATGACCCTCATCCATCGCCAGCTGTTTTAAAGTCATCATTGCTAAGAAGGGTGCTGACTTTGTACCGTAGGTGACTGTTGTGAGCTGATATTCTCGAAGAATGTCGTTTGGCGAGATTCTGCATATTATTTTTTGAAGTTGTTGATGATCTTCACATACAAGTATTTGTCTAAACATCTTTTCGATATCTGCGGTGAATGCGTATTGATATTGCCTCCACCGCAAGATTAAAGACATCAAGTCTTGCTGTAGATTAGGCCCACGTTTCATAAGATCATTCAAAGTGTGTCCTGTTGATGTTTTTGATGCAGCGTTAAAAACAAAACGCGCTTTTGTAGTAGTAGAATCGGGGCGCAAAACGCAGTGATACGGTAGATAACAGCTGGGTTTCTTATTACTTGTACACTCGACCATATGATTCATGTATTGGTAGTCGTCGAGGAATTGTTTGTATGCTTCAGCTAGGTATTTTTGTTTTTGCAATCTTCGCTCTAATTGACGAAATTGAGCTATCGCCATCGGTTTTGATTCGCCCAATTTTTCTTCAAAATCTGATTTTAATGGTAGGCGGACAACGTATCTGCCGTCTTCATTGCGTGTGGTTGTCTCTTTGTAGTGTTGTAGACACTCGATATCTTCTGATGACATGTCAGAATTTTCGGCTACATCTTCAACCGTCCAAAATCTGCTGAGATCTTCTGTATTGTTGATGACTACATTGCATTGAAAAGTCGGTAAATCTCCGCACACAAGCCAACCCAATCTGGTTTTTTGTAACAACGAGTCTGATTTTTCGTGTCTGATGATACCTGATTGTAGGATTTTTGCATAAATCTTGACTCCCAATAATAAGTCCACTGGGCGGCTTAGGTTGAAGTCTGGATCGGCCAGGTGAACGTCCTCTCTCATTGTCCATGATGGTTTTGAAAGTTTGATTCGGCAGATTGTTGATAAGGTTTTCATGACCACTACATTGACGTTAAACGAATAGTCGTCATATAATGCCTTGCATTTGATGTTCATTGCGCCTTTGCATTTGTTTTCTTTAGCACCGACGCCGAACACGACACCCTTACAATGCTCGCGCGGCAGTTTGAGCATTTGTGCCGCCTTCTCACTTATTAGCGACGCTTGCGATCCGTGGTCGATAAGTGCTCTGAATGTTATGAAGGATTGATCAGCTGCTTGGACCTGGATTAATGCTGTTGCCAAGTGCCCAGATTGCAAGTCGTCTTGAGACACGTGGTTGGTATTCGCGTCTGGCCTTCTGTTGTCTTTGGGTTTGGCGTGCTGATGAGATGCAGCTGCCACCGGTGGTGCTGGGCTAGAGTAGGCGTCATGGAGGAGGGTGTTGTGCTTTTCATTGCACACTCGGCAGCGTTTTTTCGTTAAACATGCATCATTTTCTTTGTGCTGATATAAGCAGTTTGGACATAAGTTGTATTTCGCAACTGCTTTCCGTTTTGCGTCGGAATGTAATTCGAGGAAACTTTTGCACGCAAATAATTTATGTTGTTCATTTTTGCAGTGCGGGCATTTTGATGATTCTGCTGTATGTTTTACGTATACTTGATTGTTGTTTGAATATGTTTGAGACTTCATATTTTGATTAGCACTGAACGCTTTGTATAAAGGGTATTTCTTGTTGTTGGCTTGAGATGCTGCCTGCTGCTGATGTTGCGATGGTTTTGCCGGTTCTTGTTTACGGCGAGACGATTCTAATGCAGTGAACCGCATTTCAAGAAATTCCTTGAATTCAGATA
This sequence comes from Phthorimaea operculella, assembly GCA_024500475.1. Taxonomy (NCBI): domain Eukaryota; kingdom Metazoa; phylum Arthropoda; class Insecta; order Lepidoptera; family Gelechiidae; genus Phthorimaea; species Phthorimaea operculella. Next base: position 91,163 of record JANFCV010000493.1, read on the forward strand.
AAGATGGAAGATCTCTTGGGTTTTTCAGTACTGAAATAATCGTTATGCGTTTCAGAGTCGAGTTTCTGAGTCAGCAAATGGACGATTATAGGGTCCCACGTTGAAATGTCGACGTCCAAATTTTTATTGCATTTAAACATTCGACGGTGGTGTCATGCAGTTTCTTGATTGCTGATGCAGATTGTTGCTGAATGACTGGCAGGCCAAGGAGAATATTCATATGTGAACTGAAAATTAGCCTTTGTTGCTGTAACGGTGGTTTAATATTTCCCAACACGTTTAATTTTCAGATGATATTTGTAAATGCTGTATCAGCTTTCAGCTTCTCCTTTCACTTTGGTTTTTAGAAATTGCATGTTTGCGCTTTCGAGATGGAATTGTTTTTATGTATGGCCTCAGTGAAAAGATCTTTGAATGATGTCCAATGAATATAATTTCCACTAAATGTTGGAATTTCCATAGTAGGCGTGGACTTTCTCGATGTTTTTCAGCCCACATCTTGTTGTTGATAGATTTTGATCTCATTGTATCTTTGCTCACATGCATAATACCTTTTGTCGTTGGCGATCTTCACTGGGCAGTTCGCAGTCTATTTCCCAGTGTAATGTGTCAACAGCCAGCCATCTAGTTTGTATGGTTCTCAAAGCATCTTCAAGCTCCCATTTTCGGTAAGCAAATCTAGATTAAACATATTGACTGCTCGTACAAAGGCTTTTATGTTGCTTTGCTGCTTTCTGAACATTTCATCTAGTTTGCTGAGATTACCTCTGTCTCTGTTGATTTTGGATTACCATCGTCCTGTGGCTGTTGATGCTGATCATCTCGTTGATTGCGCTGATGTTGTTGAGTTTGCTGTTGAGTCCCTGACGGTGTTGCCGCGGGGTAGGTGAGTGCGGCGCCTGGTACGGCTGCTGCTGCCAATCCATTTTAGCTGCGCCCAGGATTGATGGCTTCAGAAATGGCTTGTTCTTGATACACTGGATGTGTGACTATCGCTTTACGCGCTTTTGATAAAACGCTGCAGTTATATCATATTGACCATCGGAAAAGTAATCAAAGTTTTCATTTTCAGACGCGCTCAAGGCTTTATGATTATCTTGAAATGCTTGCCAGAGTTGGTCTAGGGTATCCATCCGACGTTTAAGATATGCAGCTGTTTTCTTATCCGGTGGATCACTCTCAAATTTAGAGAATATCTGCTCCATTTCCGCAATAATCTGGTATTGATTATCAATTTGTTCCATCATGTTGATTGTAGTTGAATGATGTGCTATGCTAGCTTTGAAGTTGACGCTAGGTAAATATGTTGCTAACTGTACTCAGGCGCTGTGAGTCCAGCCGCTGCTCAATGACTGGGGCTTCCAAATCACGGCTTGTATGATTGATTGATTGAAGATTTGGTTTGGTGATCAAGTGTTCTTTTTGTGCAGTTTCAGCCCGTCTCAATCCTACCGGTGAGACCCGCTGGTGGGAGGCCGGCAAGACCGATGCTGCTACACTCAAGAACACGAAAAAACACCAATAATCTGATGCAATGACGAGTTGCTAATTTGATTGATTGCTTGATTGTGTGCTTGATGATGAACTCCAATCTCCAAACACGGCAAAGTCCAAGAATCCACGTGCACTGTCCAACTTGAATGTGATCACGTTGCACTGCCGCGTGGTCCCGCTTTTGCCCGTGTGTCGATGGGTCAAAAACTCGAAGGACCAGAAATGTTGCGAGTTGGTCTACTCGCACATTGATTTACTTGATATAATTAAACTCTGATAGCCAATTTATGATTTTATTGATGCTAATTAATTATAGAGAAATTATAATGATGAGTACACGCGTTATGAATGAGTGGTGATCGCGGACTGGCGTGTAAATGACCTAATAATCGCCATGTGGAGTAAACTGCTGAGAGTGCAATCCGATGTGCGGTGTACAGACCGTACAGAAGTTGTCGGAATGTTTGGCCTTGGCGTAAGAAACCAACGTGGAGAAATATTGCTAGAGTTTTGTGCGGAAAATAGCTTGAGCATAATGAACTCATATTTCATGCAACATCCCAGGAGGCTATGGACATGGATGTCTCCCAGTGGTCATAAAAACCAGATCGACTACATCATGATTGGTAAACGTTGGAAGTCCTCAATATTACTAACCAAAACGCGCCCTGGAGCTGACTGTGGCAGCGACCACCAGCTGTTAGTAGCCCGATTCAGAGTGCGACTGAAAGTGATCAAGAAATCGAGTCTACCGAAAACCATTACAATACCTAGGGGCGCAGAGAAACCATTCGAAGACCTTGTGCAAGATCGTCTTGGCCAAATAAGTCTGGATCCTTTCGACTCAGCTGACACAACATGGGTGCAACTTAAATCTGTCATCACCGATTCTGCTAGAGCTATCAATTCTTCTGCCCAAGCCCAAAGTCCAAAATCCGATTGGATGACTGACGAAACTTGGACAGCTGTCAGTAAAAGGAGGTCCTTGAAAGAACTTGGTGCTGCAGGACATGACCCAAAGCAGTACTCTGAACTTAATGCTGAAGTTCAGCGTCTGTGTAGACGTGACAAGAATATGCAAATTGAGGCAATCTGCACAGACATTGAAAAGAGTGCAAGAACCGCCCACTCGAAAGACATGTTCCAAAAGATTAAACTCCTTACAAAGGATTCACAATTAAAGTCATGGATAATCGATGATGAACAAGGCAATGCAATCTTAGACAAAGAGCATGTATTAGATAGGTGGAAGAGTTACTGCCAACAACTTTACAGTAGTCCTAAGAACGCGGATGAACCAACTGCGGAAAGGTTAGACTTTTCAGTAAAAGAGCCAGATATCCTACTACACGAAGTTGAATCTGCGATCCGCAAACTCAAGAACAAGGCGAGTGGTGGTGATGGCATTACGGCACAACTTATCAAGCACCTAGGTCCGGAGGGCATACACTTTTTGCACATTATATGCCTTAAGGTTTGGCGAACAGGTCAATGGCCAGATGACTGGAAAGAATCCATTGTGATACCGCTTCATAAGAAAGGTTCAACGCGCAATTGCGGCAATTACCGAACGCTCTCTTTAATATCACATGCGGCGAAAATTCTCCTTCATATCATCAACAAGAGGCTTGAAAACTACATCAGCGGTCAAATAGCTAAAGAGCAGGCTGGGTTCGTTAGAGGTAAGGGGACAAGGGAGCAGATATTTAACATAAGACAGCTTATAGAGAAAAGCAGAGAGTTTAATATCCCGATGGTCTTTTGCTTCATCTGACTACACGAAGGCTTTTGACTGCATAAGCTGGTCTAAAATGTTCACAGTAATGAAGGAGATGGAGTCCCGGAACATCTGGTTTTCTTGGTCCAGGAATTATACATTGAAGGTCAGTCTGGTTCGACTCGATGATTCGGTGTCACAACCCTTCAAAACCGAGCGTGGCGTTCGACAGGATGCATCCTCTCTCCCCAGTTATTCAACCTAGTGGGTGAGCACATAATGCGCAAAGTCTAGACCACTGGAAGGTGGCATTCGTGTTGGAGGGCACCTCATCAACAACCTTCGGTTTGCCGATGATACCACAATTATAGGTGCCAACGAAAAGGAACTTGCGGAATTGTTACAGCGGCTAGAGACTGCAAGCGCTGATTATGGCCTTAAAGTAAACTTCAGCAAAACTAAACTGATGTTCGTTGATAGAGGCAACAACGTAAGCAGGACGTTTGAACTGCGTGATCTGGACTCGGTCGAACAGTTCGTGTACTTGGGGTCAATGATACGCAGTGACGGCAACTGCGAAAATGAAGTCGTTCGACGTGCTCAAATGGCCAAGGCCGCAGTGAAACGACTTGAGAAAATATGGAAAAACCGAAACATCTTCCGCAACACTAAAGTGAGACTCATGCGAACCCTCATATTCTCAATTTTCTTGTATGCTGCCGAGACCTGGACACTAAAAGCTAAACTTAGAGCTAAAATTGATGCGTTCGAAATGTGGTGCTGGCGTAAAATGTTAGGCATCTCATGGACTGCTCGCCGCACCAACGCATCAATCCTTGAAGAGCTCAAGATCAAAGAACGCCTCTCTACTACATGCCTACGCTCGCTTACTTTTCTTGGCCATGTGGCTAGACGGGAGCCCGATAACCTTGAGAAGCTTATACTGGTTGGCCACATGGAGGAGAAGGAGCCGAGGCAGAGCGCCTACCCGCTGGACAGATCCCATACTGAAGCAATCGGCTGCAACACTCAACAAGCGATGCACCGGGCGCAGGATAGAGGGGCCTGGAGACAAACCATCTCTGGAGCTGCTTTTGTGGTCACGACCCTCAGCCTTGAGGAAACGACGCAGAAGAAGGTTAAATTAGGTCAGTTTAGGTTAGGTTAGGTTAGGTTAGGTTATTTTTATACAATTTAGGGGTTCTTCTAATGCATCAGATTTTTATGCCTATATTGATTATGGATATGACAGTTTATGGTTTTGTATTTTAGGCCTATGTACTATTATGGCAATATTTTTTGTGCGTAAAGAAATTATGCCTAAACTGTTATGCGTACATGAATTATGCGTAAATATTTTAAATTACAGTGTGCCAAAATATATTATGTCAATTCTTTTTATGCAAATGGATAGAGAACCGAGTTTATATGCTATGCGGCGGAAAGCAGTGCGGTGCGGAGAGTTTCGGTGTGCGTTGCGGCGAGTAGCACTGAGTTGCGATGAGTTTATGTGCTATGCGGCGGAAAGCAGTATGGTGCGGAGAGTTTCCGTGTGCGATGCGGCGGGTAGCACTGAGTTGCGGTGAGCTTATGTGCGATGCCGCGGAAAACTGTGCGGTGCGGGGAGTTTCGGTGTGCAATGCGGCGGGTAGCACTGCGTTGCGGTGAGATTATGAGCGATGCAGTGGGTTGCGGTGCGGTGAGCTTTGGTGCGATGTGGCGGGTATAAGTGCGGTGCGGTGAGTTAAGATGCCATTCGGCGGGTAGCAGCAGTACGGTGCGGTGAGCTACGGTACGATGCGGCGGGTAGGAGTGGTTACTGCATAGGAACCGTCAGGATCAATATATTTTTAAATAAGATAGGCTCGCATTTGTCTGCTATCTCACCAGCTGATAAAAGGTGTAATCCCAGTCGGCCACGCGATCCCCGGAGATGGAATGGAGATAATCAGGTCGTGGGGCGATCGCGCACGCTCACCGAAATGCATCTTATAGAAGATAGAAGATGGAGGCAGTCAGAGTGAAAGTCTACTGTTTCGCTTGCCGGTGGCACTGAGCCCGAGTCCTCGAGTAACCACCGGTGGTCTATGTCTTCTGGGAGGAGGCCACGTATCTGCAGAGGTTAACATAAGTGAAGAGCCGTCTACGACTTGGGCATGTCCTATGGAATAACAACTG